>JAODAL010008688.1:0-115884 GCA_025379985.1 Phyllomedusa bahiana | reverse complement strand
TATTTTTTTTTAAGACCTCCTACAGTACACCTTTTTATAGGCCATCAGTTGAACCAGCTAATATTATTCTTCAGTAAGTGGCAGGATTGCTTTCTAATAACTGATAGATTTCAGCTGTCAGGACTTTCCATGGCTTTTCACCCCTCTTTCTTCATCTGTTTAATCCTTTTTTTCCCGGTGTCATTTCTCATTATTACACATAACTTAATTTCTGGACATCTATGGTTTTATTTTTATTTTTTTTGCCTTGCTGGATTTGATGGGTTGTTACCGACATCTGGTGAGAAGAATTTCATGTCAATAACACCTTTAGAAATAGATTTACTTAGAAAATTGGTGACGTGTTCAATACTTATTTCACCCACTGTATATAAGTATAAGATACCAACACAGTGTCCAAATAGCTGCTCCATAAACACAAATGTACTACTAGTATATAGAGGGTCTATAGAATTCATATTAGAGGTATTCTGTTTTTTTTTTGTTTTTTTTTGTCAGCTTTAAACATGTAGCAAAGGTAATTGAAGGTTATTACCAAATACATTGCTGTTCTGATTTTGCTTCTCTTTAGATTTAGGAGCAGATCTTCTTTTCTGCTTTTGCACATAAGCTCTCCTAGTTACCGGCCACCTCTCTCTGCTCTCATTGTTCCAGCAGCGATTGGAGATGGTGATGTCACTCCCTGCTCTTTCTTATCTGTAGAACTGAAGCTTGTTTACATTACTTACTGATAAGCGTCAACCCTCTAGAGCTCGGTAGCCTTCTATTTACAGAATGATCCTTATCCTATAGCCTTTCAATAGAGTGTTGGCGTGCATGCGCGACCGGCTGCTTCATTCGAGCTCCTACTCTCTGCAGTTAAGTGGTGAGTCAATGTGATTGGGGGGATCCCAGCATTCAGACCCCAACGATCATTTATCACCTATCCAGTGTAAGCTGATAAATTTCAATTGTGGAAAAAAAACTTTAACCCATGGACGGACTGAATAATGCCCAGAAGCAGTTCAACGCTTTTTTTTTTAATTTCCTGAATAATATTCTGACCTGACCTGTCAAAAAAGTTTGCTGCCTTTAGACGCGGCTCATTGTATTACACCGTCGTGCAGCTTTGTTCCTCCTCTTTTGCCGTTTTGAAATTTATGTTTTGGTGAAATTTACTTTTATTGACTAATTATTTCCAAATTTTCATAGTTTCTAATCATTTGCTGTTTGTGCAGAAGAGAAGCAAGTACAGGGCGCCACCTGTTGGTTAAGAGGAAGATAACAATAACTGTGCATCTGTAAACAGTTAAAGCGAAAGTCAACCATCCCCATAGACGGCAAGAGAAAATCCGTGCAGCAGTTCTCACTACACGGATTTTCCGCCGGACTTTTTTTTACAGCACCGGCGTAACAAAAAACTTAGAACATGTTCATGCTTCCGCCTGGTTTTTGGGCAGAACATGAACATGTGAATGTGAGGGGAACGGCTGAATCTGCAAACGGCGGACAAAAGACGTTCCCCTGCGTGCAAAAATAAGACAAAATTGCACAAGGTTGTCTTTTTTTTTTTTTATTGGAGATCTTTAAGGCTGTATATACAAAATGGCAGACTTTATCTTTTTTTTTTTATTAAGACTATATGTAAACTTGCTTTTACTCTTTATTTTGGATCAGAATGGAGAACCAGTCACGCTAGCACACAATACTCCATTCTGTTCTATAGGAGTTCGGAGTACAACTGAACATTCTGCTCCTCTGTGCTGGGAGCTCCCATAGAACAGAATGGAGATCACAGTGCTCCCCTGTACTGGGAACTCCCATAGAGGAGAATGGAGAACATAGCGCTCCCCTGTACTGGGAACTCCCAGAGAACAGAATGGAGAGAACACAGCGCTCCCTGTATGGGAACCCCCCATAGAGCAGAATGGAGAACACAGCGCCCCCCCTGTACTGGGAACTCCCATAGAACAGATGGGAAAACACAGCGCTCCCCTGTACTGGGGAAACTCCCATAGAAAAAGAATGGAGAAACACAGCGATCCCCTGTACTGTGAAATCCCATAGAAAAAGAATGGAGAACACAGCACTCACCTGTACTGGGAACTCCCATAGAAAAGAATGGAGAACCCCAGCGCTTCCCCCGGGACTGGGAACTTCATAGAGGAAATGGAGAACACAGCGCTCCCCTGTATTGGGAACTCCCATAGAGGAGAATGGGAAACAGCACTCCCCTGTACTGGGAACTTCCATAGAGGAAAATGGAGAACACAGCGCTCCCCTGTACTGGGAACTCCCATAGAGGAGATTGGAGAACACAGCGCTCCCCTTTACTGGGAACTCCCATAGAGGAGAATGAGCCGACACTTTCAGGGGTCTGTTGCCAAGATAAGTGCAGGTCCCAGAAGTGGGAACATCACCTATAAAACTTTGATGGTATATCCTAGCGCTATGCCATCAGAGTGGTAATTGGGAACACCCCTTTAATTTATTCATGTGCACTTTATTCTTCCTGGTCACACCAGTGATCATTTCATCTGTGGGAGCTGATATTCTGATAGACGTCGGCTGAAGAATCGGATGTTTCTTGAGGAGCCTTGACTTGTCGTTTGGCCTTGGGCTTGACTTCAGCATAGACAACGTTCTGAGGCAAAAATAAAAATACATTTTTTAGACTGGTGAACTAGGCAGAGGTATCGGAGAATAAAGCTATGGACGTACAGCGCCTAGGAGGTTGGGTGGAAACTTTTGTACATTCATAAAAAGCAGATAAGATCTACACGCGCTTCACCTCATTCTCCACCATAGTTACCAACCCAGTGGGAAGATTGAGTTGTCTTCTGTCTGGTCATTGAGATGTCTACATGTACATGTATTACTAGACATTTGTGAAGCTTTATGAGCTAAGATCACCTCTAACTCACAAAACCACTAAGGCTATGGCTACACAGCATAGGTTTACCGTAGAATTTTCGGCAATTTCAGCATTTTGAATCCACCGAAAATCCGACCGTACCCTGTGCTGCATAGACGGCAATGAAAAATTTTAAACCCGACGGTAAAAACTCCCTGCTGTGTACACTACAGCACCGAAGTTTTACCGTCGGGTTTAAAATCTGGTGGAATATGCTACTTGCTGTATATTCCGCCGGATTCTGCTCGGATTTGTCGGCCTCGTATGTTGAATGTACGGTGCTGACAGCAAATCCAAGAACCGACCGCGGCTTTTGCGCACATCTGCACCAAAAACCGCAGCCCTGTAATGTAAAGATGCTATTGGATTCTGGACAGCATTTTGATTTTATGCTGTGTAAACTGCCCCAAAAACCCTTTAGTAGTAAATTTAAAAGGAGTTTTTCCATTAATAGCTTTCAGCCTCTGTCTGTAAAGGGGAGTTAATTGAGGGGCGTGTAGTTCTCTGCCTCTTCCCCCCCCTTTCCCCCCTCCCCTCAGCAAAAAGGCAGTTTTCCCCTGTATTCTATCAGCGGGGGGGGAGGGGGATTGCTGCCAGGGGTTAAACCCTTTTGGGTGCCTGTAGAGGGGTCTTGTTTGCTAATGCGAACAGGGGGGCTGCAAGTGTTCCTTCCCCTTGCTTGCTTACATATCTCCACACCCCCAGCAACAACAAAAAAACCCCCTTCAGACAGAGGCAGGGAAGTGAAAAGGGGTTACTCAGGATGTGTCCCTGTACGGGCACGCATGAAATTTTTACAACCCCTCCCTGATCTGTATGTTTTTTTTGTTACAGCTCCACAGACATCATGATTATAATAAAACACAGGGGTCACTGCTGTCACATCTTTTGATCAGCTAATCTCGCTCAATTGTGTGAGGCAGGGGGAAGCAGGCACACACCGGTTAATCCGGGGCCACGGACATAGAAGCAGAGGCCCCTCCTCCCCCCTCCACTAAGAAGCATTCTGTGCGGGGGGGGGCTTCTGCTCCGACCTGTCTTCAAAGGTGAGGTCATTCAGCCCCTGACAGCCAGAAAGAAAAGGGATCAAAGGTGGTGCTATGAGATTTGAGAAGCTGATGCACTCTATGACAGGGCTAGTCAAAATCAGTAGGGACATTTGTAATGAAAAATTTTTTTGCAAGTGCTTTTTTTTTAAGTTTTTAATAAAACCCAATCTTGTAGCGAAAAAACCCTTTAAGGTCCCAGTGATAATAATCTCATGATACTGTGTTTGTATCAGAAATACCATTGATTTACATTATAATGATTCAGGGCATAAAATTCAAATTAATCATTTGTCCAAGTCCTTGTGATTCCTGTAGCACAGAAAGAAGCGGGAAAACTCTAGAAATAAATGTGGTCAAACCTTAGACCTCCACCACTAAAAGAGGTCTACAGAACGTACAAAGTTATCTCAATTTGTTAACTTTTTAATTTAAGTTCCAGTCATTGAATGAAACTGAAATGTGGTTTTAATACATTTCTTCCTCTTATGATCTTCATAGATGTAGGTTGAAGGAGAGTCTGCTTCTGTCTCCAGCCACAGGGATTTTAAAAATCTTACTGATCATTTTTATTCGTAAGTGTAAAAACAGTAGCGTAAACTCAAAGCTCCCTCTAGTGTTGGCTGCAGGCAGCCACTATGTGATCTTTCCAATCTCTGTGTATGCAGGGGATTTAAAACTCTGTGTTTAAATTGAGCCCTGACCCCTGACAAAGATATGTTTAGAAAGTGCTCGGCACAGAATGTTCAAACCATTTGGCTAGAAATATGTTTTTTAGGGATGGACATTTACTTCAAGCTCTCTGGAATGGGTAACACAGATCATAGGTGCCGTCATGTGTGATGGTATTACTGACATGTTTTTGGAAAAGATCTAGAAAATAAACAGGAAAGTTAAAGTTTGAAGAACTTTTTGTGATATAAATGTAAATCTTGACATTTTTAGGAAATATTGACTTCATTCAGTTTATCAAGAAAATAGAATATGGAGGCAAATAGAGAAAATAAAAGCACTCACTTTGCGGCCTATTAGACATTTGAAAGACCATATAATTGACTTCGGCTTCAGGTGTGTAGTCATTGTCAGCAGCTGAAAGAGAAAGAGCTCGAAACCCCGGTTTGTAATATCTGTGCATTAGTTTGGGCATTCACCATCGACAACATAAATTTGGCTTTTGTAATAGAAAAAATGTGCCATAAAGTAATTTTGTTTTTTTGTGAACGAGTCTCGGATACATCATGGACTGCTCCGTATATCTGGGATGTATCTTGTCTGGATTACATGGATTTCTCCTTTTATCCAGAATATCTTGCTTGGTGTATCTGGGGCTGCTCCATATATCTCAGATATATCTTGCCTCGGATATATCATGGGCTGTCCCTTATTGGGGGTATCTTGTCTCGGATTTTATCATGGATTGCTCCCTTATCTGATATATCTTGTTTGGGTATCATGGGCTGTCATATATCTCAGTTTTATCGGTTCGGATATATCATAGACTGCTCCATATATCTGGGATGTATCTTGTCTCGGATATATCATGGATTGCTCCATATATCTCAGATATATCTTGTCTTGGATGTATCATGGACTGCTAAAATATCTCAATTATCTTGCCCCGGATTATCATGGATTTTCCAATATCTGGGATGTTCTTGTCTGGATATATCATGGATGCCCCTTATCTCAGATAATCTTGTTTGGATGTATTGGACTGTCCCTTTCTCAGTTTTAATCTGGTCTCGGTTATATAGCTGCTCCTATATCTGGGATGTATCTTGTCTCGGATATATCATGGATTGCTCCATATATCTCAGATATATCTTGTCTTGGATGTATCATGGACTGCTCCATATATCTCAGATATATCTTGCCTCGGATATATCATGGACTGCTCCATATATCTGGGATATCTTGTCTCGGATATATCATGGACTGCTCCATATATCTGGGATGTATCTGGTCTTGGATATATCATGGACTTCTCCATATATCTGGGATAGATCTTGTCTTGGATATATCATGGACTTCTCCATATATCTGGGATATATCTGGTCTCTGATGTATCATGGACTCCTCCATATATCTGAGATGTATCTTGTCTCGGATATATCATGGACTGCTCCATATATCTGGGATGTATCTTGTCTCGGATATATCATGGACTGCTCCATATATCTGGGATGTATCTTGTCTCGGATATATCATGGACTGCTCCATATATCTCGGCTATATCATGGACTGCTCCATATATCTCGGCTATATCATGGACTGCTCCATATATCTTGGCTATATCATGGACTGCTCCATATATATCGGATATATCTTGTCTCGGATGTATCATGGACTGCTCCATATTTCTAGGATATATCTTGTCTCGGATGTATCTTGGACTGCTCCATATATCTCGGATATTTCTTGTCTCGGATATATCATGGACTGCTCCATGTATCTCAGATATATCTTGTCTCGGATATATCTTGGACTGCTCCATATATCTCGGCTATATCATGGACTGCTCCATATATCTTGGTTTATATCATGGCCCTGTTTCCAAAATATATCGGATATATCTTGTTGGATGTTCATGGAATGCTCCATATTTCTGGATTTTATCTGGTCTCGGATTGTCTGGGACTGCTCCATATATCTCGGATATATCTGGTCTTGGATATAGCATGGACTGCTCCATATATCTCGGATATATCTGGCCTTGGATATAGCATGGACTGCTCCATATATCTGGGATATATCTTGTCACGGATATATCATGGACTGCTCCACAGATCTTGGATATATCTTGTCTCGGATATATCATGGACTGCTCCATATATCTCGGATATATCATGGACTGCTCCATATATCTTGGATATATCATGCTCTGCTCTTGGCCTCCTATACTATTATGAATGTTATAAAAATTAATATGAACACTGTTTAAGTGTTGAGGATGAGAGGCGCCTTCTTGTTCTTTATGTACTAAACCACAGCATGGACTTCCTCTCCACCACGCTGGGTGCCTAGCGGCTTCCCTTGATCTTTGTCATTTACTCTTCCAATTTCTGCACACCATTGTATATATAGAAGGACTCTCCAATTCCGCGTATTGCTTGAGCAGTAGGCTCTTTATAGTGAGTGAGCTTTACTTGCCTGGCCAGGACAACAGGTAGGTGAAGGTAAGCAACCGCCTAGGACTTCATCTCAGGCAGGAAAGGGGTGCAAGGAGGCATGGAGTGGGCTGAATTTTCCATTGGGGGTGCGCCATGTGCCTTATTTGTCTAGGGCACTAGAATACCATGTCCCAGTCCTGTGCACTTGGTCTGGTTTTGACCCGGTTTGCTCTTTCTCCATATCTGCTGCTTGCCCTTACCTTCAGCTTGTTGCCCATGATGACTGAACTCCGTCTGCCCTGACCTGTATCCTCTTACATGTCACAAATTACCTCCACCTGCCGTGACCTTCATGAAGACTAAACTTTGCTCTTCCCTGGTCTACAGCCTCTAACCTATGACAACTGAACCCTGCTTGCCTTTACCTATAGCTTGTTTGACCATGTCTCTTGCCTGATCCTTCAGTACTGCATCTGTGATAGGAGTAGCCAACTATGTGTTCCTTGTGTATGGAATAAGAGTGAAGACTAGAGCTCTACTTAGACCCATCTCTGACCCATCAACAACAAACTCTGGTCATTCATCTAAGTCAAAAAAATGTTGAACAATTTTTGTGTGAACAAGTCCTCCCAAGTTGGGTATTTTACATTGCTCTTGGCTTCCTATACTATAACAAATGTTCAAAAGTTATTTTGAACCCTTTTTTTATGTGTTGGAAATGCAGTGTTTGCTATTTTTTTGCACTATGGATTTTTGCTGCCGTGGATGCCACCGCATGGACTTCCTCTTTGCTGCTAGCTGCTTCCTTTGCTCTTCATCAGCAATTACCCTGCCAGTGTCTGCACAGCTTTGTATAATTTATTTCTTTATTAAACTTGTCCAAAGTATATAAAAGGGGAAACAGTATATAGCCAACAAAGAAAGGAAAGTGAAAACGTTCCATGTAAATGTCTCCATTTTAATGGTATCATACATTAGCTTGTTAGGAGTGTCCAGATCACTATCGCTAACAGTTGGGTACTTACAGAGGAACATAACTTGTACTTCATGAATTCAGTTCCAATATTAAAGAGGTTGTCTCACCATGCTGTTTCACAAAGCCAAAAGCAGTTTTAGATTTATGCGGTTTTCAACAGTAGAATCCGACAAGGTTATCAACCAATCTGCAGGCGTAGCTTAGTAAATAATGGATGACTTCCCAAAAAAAGCGTCATAGAAAAATGAAAAAAGAATGTGTAATACCCCAGTACAGGGTATTGTAGACTGTAAGTGTGAGTCACGGATGTGTTCTTATGGAGATCTGTTGACGCAAATGAGAAGTCTGAATTTGACTCAAGTGAGAGGTAAAAATAGAGTAGGACCACCCGCCTTGAGTTCCCGTTGGTAGCCGGGGATGGCTTAAGCATTTTTTGATCAAAAACATGTGAACTAAGAATCTCAAAGTTTTTTTCATGTATTATAGAGAGCATAAAGGCATGTGTTCTTGTCACAGTATATTATATGTCATTTATATGTAAGGTATATAATGTGTTATGTATGTTTAGGAAAGTGTTGTGTCGACCCCTGTACCAGCAAGGGTTAAGCTTCTTGGCCCCTAATGCAACTCACACCAGATGTTTCAACACTCTCCTGATTGGACAAGGGGGTGGAGAGGTCTCACTCAGAAGTGGCAGTTGGGGGCAGTTAGAGGCAAGAAGTTGAGTTGGGCTGAGTCTAGAGAGTGATGGGGGTAAGGAGCAACATGTGATCCAAAGGGGATTGGCCCTAGACCTTGGTCCAGAGGAGAACAAAGCCAATATTTGCTTCTCATCCTGGAGGTGACCATCCAAGCAGCATGTAAAGGTGGGAATCCTGCCAGCTATAGGATAAAGAGACTCAAACTAGGGTGTAAATCCCTGAAGAGCGAGGTAAAGAATAATCCTTCTTCATAGGTAGTAGGGATGTATTATGCCTCCGGCCTAACCTATACACCTTGCCACTAAGCCACACGTGTCAAACTGCGGCCCTCCAGCTGTTGGGAAACTACAACTCCCATGATGCATTTATATAATCTAGAACAGTGGGCATGATGGGAGTTGTAGTTTCCCAACAGCTGTTGGGCCGCAGTTTTACACCCCTGCACTAAGCGATCCCTGGTCACATGGGGTGAAGGATATAGCTCCTGCAGAAGTTGTTGTACTCATCAGTGTATCTGTGAAGTGGGGTCAACCATCCTTACTGCAGGCTTGGAGAAGGAAGTAATGTGTTAACTTAGAGAGGCTCTACCAGGTTTAACACCTTTCATTAAAGGGGTTTTGCCATAAAGTAAAATTGATATGGGAAACTTGCAAACTAAATAAGAAACATTTTCACCATTCATCCTTATTAAAAATTCTGCACCGTCTTTGTTTTAGCTGCTCCTTTAGTGATCCATTGTTTATAGCTCGTCTCCAGAGGATACGACCATGGCTGAGAGCTCCTCACTGCTGGTCAGACATGCTCAGACATCACCTCTCCTCTCAGGCAGCTACTGAGTGTTCAACCCCAAGTGCTGTTCTTCTGCTCCCGTCCTCTGTGCTCCTTAGTAATTAGTCAAACAGTGCAAATACATAAAAAAAGAAACCTCAATGAGTTCTGTGCATTGATAAAGAGAGAAATAAAATCCACAGGTTTGGTTCCTGCATAGAATTTGAACCTAGGACCCTTGTGCTGTGAAGTAAAAGCTTTTACCTCTGAGCTACAGTGTAGCTACTCACAGTTCTATACATAAACAGACCTTTCTTTGACTAGAGAGAGGAAAGGCCTGGTGATGTCATCCTGCTGGGTCACATGATCTGCAATTCAAAAAAAATCACACGCCCCCTTCTGAGCACAACGAGGTGAAGAGCAGGATGCAGGAGGTGTGAAATGAGATTGTGGCAAAACCCCTTTAAGTAAAGAATTGTGTTTTTGTTTTCACCCTCCTTGTCTTCCTGCTTGTGTATTATCTGCTGCACCGACACCACAGACACCTTCCACACAACATCTTCAGGCAGTGAAGAGAATTAATATCTGCCCAAGAAAGAGTGTGTCCCGGGGACTCTGTGTGACTCCAGGGGAGTAAGTGAGGTTAGGAGGAAGGGCCACCATGACACAAGTTTAATCCTCTGCTTTCCCTGGGTCATCACAAATAGATCAAAATGGTGAAGTTTTCTATTACCTGTTGTTGTCTGAGGGTCGTTGTTGGGTCTTCGACGTTGACAGTAAATACACAAGAAAAGCAAGATGATGATGATGAGAGGTAACAGCCCGGAGCTCACAGATAGTATGGTCATCAGAGAAGAACCATTGGACTCTATGGAGAGACATGAACAATCATTAGAGAAGGTTTACACCAGAACAGGATGATTACAATGCTAATGGTTAGGACACTACTTGCCTTGTATCTGAATGTATCTTTTCTGACTCTCCTTCTTCACACTGCTGTTTGACCTTTGTGTCGCACACATATATGTCCCCGAATTTTCCGCCACAACAAACTGAACTTGATATTTGTTAGAAGAGTTGAATCCTTGGACGGATTTGCCATCTCTGTAGAAGGCGTACTGCAGCTCTGTGCTCTGTCTGTGTTTGCTAATTTGTGTGTCACAACTTATGGTCATGTTATCACTGTATGTGACCATCTCTGGAGATACTGTCAGGACTGGAGGAGAGAAGAGCTCTAGAAAGGAGGGAGAGAGTCCAAAAATCAATATCTTAGCAAATTACATTAGAGAAAAAGATAATAAAGGGACAAGTTGTGTTCTGTTCTCTATTTCAATATTAAAGGGGTTATCCAACAGAAATAAATGACTCTCCACCGATCCATCATCGAAGCTCTATTGGTCTATTCGTCAGACAACCTCTTTGTAATTAGAGATTCCCAATGATGGAGGGTAGACTGATTGGAGGACATGTTATTTTTTCCATTTCCATGATGTTAGATTTTATCAATAAACTTAGTACATTATATTACTATTGGCCCTTCCATTGTAGCACCTTCCCTAGTCTCTCTGATAACAGGACTTGCCCATCTGGGTTTTCACATCACCTATCACTGCCCTCAGCTGTAGTAATCGTAAGATATAATTTATTAAAGATAATAATAAATTGGTCTCACTATGTGTATCTAAAGTGCATAAGATAATATTGGGTGTTTTCTAAGGCACATTATTAGGGGTGTTCCTATCTCAGACATTGATGACATGTCGATCAGATATGCTATCAGTCTGATAGTTGCAGGTCCTACCCATAGGACTCACACCTTACTTGGGAACATAACCCTGAAAGTCTTGGTACAGTATGGAGAGCCAGTCACACTTGGGCACGACTCTCCATTTTGTTCTATGGGAGCTCCCGGTACAGGGGAGCGCTGTGTTCTCCATTCTGTTCTATGGGAGTTCCCAGTACAGGGGAGTGCTGAATTCTCCATTCTGTTCTATGGGAGTTCCCAGTACAGGGGAGCGCTGTGTTCTCCATTCTCCTCTATTGGAGTTCCCAGTACAGGGGAGCGCTGTGTTCTCCATTCTGTTCTATGGGAGTTCCCAGTACAGGGGAGCGCTGTGTTCTCCATTCTGTTCTATGGGAGTTCCCAGTACAGGGGAGCTCTGTGTTCTCCGTTCTGTTCTATGGGAGTTCCCAGTACAGGGGAGCGCTGTGTGCTCCATTCTTTTCTATGGGAGTTCCCAGTACAGGGGAGTGCTGCGTTCTCTATTCTGTTCTATGGGAGTTCCTAGTACAGGGGAGAGGAATGTTTGGCCGTACTCAAAACTTCCATGGAACAGAACGGAAAGTGGTGCACAAGTGTGACTTGGTCATAGTAATATTCGGATGTGAGAATAGCTCTAAATATAAAATATAGAGTGGAAAATACATATAATGTACAGGGATTGTAGACTGTGACAAAGTAAAATTCCGTGATTAACATTCATTCACTTATGACTCTATCGCTGTCCACACTCACCCCATATCTGGATTATTTGCTCCGCACTTATTTTTCTTGCTTTGCCGTCTTTAGTCTCTATTCCCAATAAAAATTCCCAAAAACCCCTCCCCGAGCGAACTGAACTTCATATTTATTAATGACTTAAACCCCTAAACCGTCCGCCCATTCTGTAGAAGAAAAACTGCACTTCTGTACGATTGATGGGGAAGGGTCGTTTTCACAGGTCAGGGCATGGCGTCCCTTTCCCAACAGTTCAGGTCACAGAAATATTGGAGGTGGGAATCCCTTTAAATATAAAATATAAGTGGAAACCTATAATAAAGGGGTTTTGTAACTGTGACAACCCCAAAATTCCCCTTTTAAATTTTTTTTTAACTCTATCCTGTCCAACCACCCGATACCCGGATTATTTGCCCCGCACTTTCCCCTTCTTGCCATTGCAGTTTTTATGTCACATGAATATTCCCAAAACCCTCCACTTCAAATTTAGATTAAAGTATCATGAAACCAAATCCCTAACCATCCGTCCCCCTTTTGTAGAAAGAATTTAGCTGTTTTTGTCGGGTAGGGGGGAAGGTCGACTTTTGGGTATGTTCTTTGAAAGGCTGGTTGGGTCACTTTTATGGTTGGAGTCGTGAACAGTTGGAAAAGGAAAAGGAATAAGATTATGTTACCAGGGAGATTTGGAAGGCAGAAGGTTTAGGAACATGAAAGGGTCCCAACGTATGGTGATATGAACCCTATGTGTGGGGCAGTAATCTTCAGGGTTTGTGATGATGGGGTGAGGAGCCTTGTGTGACCGCCTCAGTTACAGCAAAGAATGTCACACAGCCCTTGCAATGCTGAGCCCGGGCCTTAATTGGAAGGAACTTATGTTTGGAATTACAAAGGGGTTACAACATTTGCTGGTGGGGGTTCTGCTGCAGTCAATTATGTAACTCTTTGTCTCTAGACCTTTTTCATGGAGGACTCCCGTGCACGTAGTGTCTCATGGAGGATCCATCACGTGTGTCTACATGGGGGCTCCCGTGACGGTTCTACATGGGGACTCCAGTGCACGTTGTGTACATGGAGGATCCCAGTCAGTGTGTTACTGGAGGACTCCCAGTGCACGTCGTGTCTCCCATGAAGACTCCCAGTGCACGTCGTGTCTACATGGAGGACTCCCAGTGCACGTCGTGTCTCATGGAGGACCCCCATGCAGTCGTGTCTACATGGAGGACTCCCAGTGCACGTCGTGTCTACATGGAGGACTCCAAGTGCACGTCGTGTCTAAAATGGAGGACTCCCAGTGCACGTCGTGTCTACATGGAGGACTCCCAGTGCACGTAGTCTCTGGCTCTTGCTGCCAGTGCTTATCACTCTCTTCTATTATCTCCTGCACCACCGGTCCCTCATTCACAACCCTCTGGTCTTATAGCTATTGGTATCTGACTCTTCCTAGGCACGCTCATCTACTAGTCACACTGCCCTCCTCACTCGCCTCTCTCCCATAGAGCTTACCTACAAAATGGTCGCACAACCACCAATGGCCGAAAAAGTGACAGCCAAATTAGCAAAGCAACAGCCATCAACAGGGCCAGTTTCCTCATATATGAAGAGAGCCCTTAGTTGTCATCTGTACCACACAGCTGGAGATCCTGCCACAATTGCCAGGGAACCCCAACCTGTGCTACATAAGGACAACAGCAATAAGGAAATCTCCTCAGTCCCTTCGTCTCCTTTCCTTTCGGCAACCACCGAACCTTTGATGAATCGTAGTCTGGAGGCCTCTGATGGCCCCAACAGAACATGGCCCTCACCCTGCCTGCAAAACAACTGCAAGACCGGGCAAGTTCCAGGCAGGAATGAACTGCAGTGTGTACTCATTGGCATAATGTCCAACTCTCGACGTTGCCAAAGGCGCCGTGTCTCCCCCGAAAAGTAATTTTACCATTAAATACAACTATTGCAAATGTGCTTTAAAGTTGTGTACATGTTGTGTGGACATTAAGGATATTTAATATGTGCTTTACACATGATTTCCTATACAAGCAGTCCCCGATTTACAGTGTCCCCTCGTTACAAATGGAGACTTATGTGGCATGCTGGCACTTGTAGTTCCATGTTCCACAGCAGATAGTAGCTGTGGAATGACAAGTTCCAGCATGCCGCAGCAACACATGAGGTGAAATCTTCTTAATAGGGGCACAGACAGCAAAACAATTGTAAAACCCTTCCCTGCACTATCCCAAACTAGAAGAACCTTTTGTGCTGGAGTTACATTTAATAAATCTACCTGTTCCGACAAATTCAAAGAACAAACCTACCGTCCCCATCCCATTCATAACCCGGGGACGGCCTGTGTGTGTATATAATTGCTCGACCGGGAGGAGATCGTTTTGATGTGGCCACCTACTTCTGCTTTCAAGGCTGGTTGTATAAGGTTTAAAAAAAGATTTACTAACAGCATTCAATACAGTCTATGTGATGAATTTATAACAGATATTTGTGATTGTTTTTGTGTGGAGGTGATTCTTCTATTGAGCTTGTACCTGTCCCACAGTCACAGCAGGTGCGGAGAATTAGGAGGACACTTTCCTGCAGGTCTTTCACCGCGGTGTATTGTCCTGCAGATAACCAAACCCTCATATGTCTGTGTAGGTGGAAAAGTAAAAAATTTCTGGCTCTTAGAAGACGAAGAGAAAAGAAATAAATAAAAAATATAACGTTAACCCTCTACATTGCAAAGAGTGAAAGCTGCATCCAGAATCTGTAAGACAGAACTAACTTACAGAGCAATTATATTAGAGTAGATGTAATAATTCCCCATAGAAAACTGCAGCAGCACATGTGAAATTTTATTCACCCAGGTCTCAGAAAAGGCATCTTCAGCCCCTTTTGGCTCCAGTGAGCGGCTGTGACACGTTGCCTTTTATTAAATATGGGGGAATAAAATTACACATTTGTTCATCATGAAGCTGCTTTGGTTTTCTATGCTGAAATTTTAGAATTTGTAGTCTCATTCTAGAAGCTGGCACACGGCATAATATAGACTTTTCGGGTGAGGCCTCTATTATTCCCTTTTCTTTATTTCCCCATTCCCGTGCCTTGTGCTGCAGTTTCTTGTGCTGCAGTTTCTTGTGGAGTTTTAGTTTTGTAAAGATCCAACTTGAAAAATTGACCACAAATTTGTCACCTCTGAACGGATGGTGACCCAGCAATAACTGCAGACGACTGGTAAGGAGTCCGTGCTCATCTCTGCTGGTTGTGCACCTGCTCCCTGAATAATTCATATTATTATTATTTATTTTAAAGCGCCATTGGTTCCAGGGCGCTGTACATTCGAGGGGGTTCTATACATAACATAAGTCAAACAAGTACAATGATAAGTGATGAATGACAATTGGCACAACAGAGGGAGAGAGGGCCCTGTCCGTGAGGGCTTACAATCTACAAGTAGGGGGAAAGAGACAGAAGGTAGGGGCAGACATGTTTGTGGAGGGTGTAGTGGCAGCAGGGTTATTGTAGGTTATAGGCAAGCCTGAAGAAATGGTTTTTTTTAGGTTGCTTTTGAAGCTGGTGAGAGTGGCAGAGAGTCTGATGTGTTGGGGCAGTGAGTTCCAGAGGAGGGGGGACGCATGAGAGAAATCTTGGAGACGGTTGTGTGAGGAGCTGATAAGAGGAGAACAGAGAAGAAGGTCCTGTGAGGAGCAGAGATTGCGTGAGGGGAGGTATCTAGAGATTAAGGCAGAGATGTATGGAGGGGAGAGATCATGGAGAGCCTTGTAGGTCATGGTTAGTAGCTTGAAATGAATTCGCTGGGCAATGGAAGCCAGTGAAGGGATTGGAAGGGGAGAGGCAGAGGAGTAGCGAGGAAAAAGGGGTGGATAAGAGGGGCAGCAAGTTAAGGATGGATTGGAGGGAAGCGAGGGTGCAGACGGGAGGCCCAGAGAAGGATGTTGCATTTAGTCAAAGGCGGAGATGACAAAGGGCATGGACCAGCAGTTTGTGGGTCGAAGTTGAGGAATGAGCGGAGTAGAGATGATTTTCAGGTTGGAGGCGGCGCAAGAGGTGAGGGTTTGGATGTGTGTTTGAAAGATAGAGCGGGGGTCTAAGATTACCCCAAGGCAGCGGACTTGCGGGACGGGTGAGAGAGTGAGAGCCGTTGACTGAGATAGAAAAGATCAGGGCAGGGTAGAGTTGACGGTGGAAAGATGATGATTTTCTCTTTTCTCCACATTTAGTTTTAGGAGACGTGATGAGAAGAAGAGGAAATGGAGGACAGACAGTCAGGGTTTCCGGGAGAGTAGAGAAGTGACATCTGGGCCGAGATGTAGATTTGGGGTATCGTCACATACAGGTGGTAATGAAAGCCATGTGAGGCTATGAGCTGACCGAGGCCAAGGTGTAGATAGAGAAGAGAAGTGGGCCCAGAACTGACCTCTGAGGGCCCACCGACAGAGAGTGGCCGGGGGAGGAGGTGGAGCAAAGAATGAGAGACGCTGAAAGTCCGATCAGTGAGGTACAGGAGATCCAGGAAAGGGGAGCCCAAGTCCGTGATGCCGAGGGAGGAGAGGATTGGTAGCAGGAGGGAATGGTCACAGGGTCAAAGGCAGAGGAACAGGCCTAAGAGGAGGAGCACAGAGTAGTGGCATGAGGCTTTGGCAGTTGCTAGGTCATTAGTGACTTTGGTTAGGGCGGTTTCGGTAGAGTGGTTAGGGTTTACCTTGAACAGATACAGAGACTTCATCTTCATGTCTGTGCCATGATAGATAATAGACTTCCTTTCCACACTTGTATGTCCCGGCCGTGTTCATGTTCACATTTTCAATATAAAATTCTTCACTATTCCTCCAATCTCTGATGAGTCTGTTGTCTTTGTAAAATACTGTCCGTCCTCCGGAGTATCCAGGATAGTGGTGACATCTTAACCTTATGTCGTCTCCTTCATAGACATATAGCGGGGTCTGCAGGATGACCAAACCTATAATACACCATGAAATAAGATGAGGAGACAGATATAACCAGTCTTGTTACCCTATGTGTATATGTGGTACCTGGTAGATTTACTCACTCTCAATAACGTCCAGTCTCACAAGGTCACTTCTTGTTCCAGATAAGGTCTGACATTGGTAATCTCCACTCTGTGATGTTTCAGCATTCTTTATTTCATAATAATTTTTATACCCTCGATAAAAACCACCTTGATACCAGTGACTATACCGCCCTTCCCCTGTAGTAGATCCCACATCACAGGACATTGTTATAGACTCGGTTGTAAATATCTTCCTGTAGTTTGGGGTGAAGGTCACCACAGGTTTCATGGCGGCTCCTAGAAGACATCGGGTATCATACAATGACCTGCACTTTCTTCATACATATTTTTAGTACAAATTTTGACCACAAAATATAGAAACATCTGCAGTCCATAAAATACAAAAACTTTGGGTTAAAAACAACCAGGTCCCATTTACCCCAGAACCATCCCAGATTCACTGAACCGTGAGATCCCATAAATAGGTCATCTTGCAAGGTCCCATAATTGTGCCCCTAAAACACGTATCGCATTGAGTCTCATACTAAAAAAAAAAAACATATGCACCTCGTGCAAAGTAACAAAAAGATTTTTGGTCTCCGAAAATAGAGATGGAAAGTAATTTATTTTAAAAAATTAAAAAGGTTTTAAAAAAAAGGAAATTTTTATAATCCAAAAAAAAGTTTGTTTCTTTAGTTTTCTCATTCCACCCCACAAAAAAAGGGTTAAGGTACAAGAAACACCTGGAGTTTTTCTATTTTGGACTCATTATTTACATTCTTTTAAATGAGGGGACTTACCCAAAATAAAAAAACTTAGAAAGACTTTTTTTTTCACAGCAGTATTGGAATTGACTCCACTTTTTGGCAAGGTTGTCTTCCGATGAGTCACTTTCTGCTACATAAAACGGAAGGTTTTTGGCGGCGATTAAATAAATAAAAACAAACACCCGCAACAAATTTGCTGGAAAACACAAGCGGTAGACGTGTTAAATGTTCGGGGAAAAAGTTTTTGTGGATTTCTAGGCCACTCATCCATGTGGAAGGCGCTGTCATGCGATTTTGTCATGAATCCATCCTTGCACATCTCGTGCAGCCATACATGCTGATTGTCTCCCCTGAGGCGGATGGGATCTCCCAACAAGACAATGCGTCCTGTCACGCAGCTAGGGAAAGTCTGACATTTTGGAAGACAGGACAAAAACTACCCGACTCAAAATCCCAGACCCCAAAAAACCTGTGGGGCCCATTTTATGGTGGGTTGCTCTATGGGCCCCCCCCACTGTGGGGCCCTGGAGGGGTGTGGCTCTATGGCCCCCCAGCACTGTGGGGCCCCCGGATGGTGGTGGTGCTCTATGGCCCCCCCACTGTTGGGCCCCGGTTGGTGGGGTTTTTCTCATGGCCCTCCAAACTGTGGGGCCCTGGATGTGGTTTTTGGGCCAAATCTCCAGCAGCTGTGGGGCCCTGGAGGGTGTGGTGGCTCTATGGCCCTCCATCCTTGGGGGCCCCCTGGATGTGTGTTGGCTCATGCCCCCCCAGCACTTTTTGGGCCCCCGGATGGGGGTGTTGGCTCTATGGCCCCTCCCCACTGGGGGAATCCCTGGTGGTTTTTTTGGGCTCAGGGCCCCTCCACAGCTTTTTGGGACCCCCCTGGAAGGTGGTGTTGGCCTATGGCCCTCCACAGCTGTGGGTGCATCAGCTGGGGGGCCCCTTGGGATGGGTGTTGGCTCTATACCCCCAGCAGCTGTGGAGCCCCGGGATGGGGGTTTGGCCTATGGACCCTCCACACTGTGGGGAGCCCGATGGGGGGTTTTGGGCTCTATGGACCCTCCAGCACTGTGGGGCCCCGTGGATGGGGGTTTTGGTTCTAGGGACCCTCCAGCAGCTGTGGGCCCCGGGAAAGGGGGTGTTGGCTAAAAGGACCTCCGCAGCGTGGGGCCCCGGAGGGGGTTTGTTTCCCCTATGGCCCCTCCAGAGCTGTGGGCCCCTGGAGGGAGGTGTTTGCTCTAGGTTTTCCCAGAGTTTTGGGGGCCCCCGGGATGGGTTTTGGGCTCTAGGCCCCTCCACACTGGGGGGCCCGATGGGGTGTTGTTTAGGCTCCTCCACACTTGGGCCCTGGATGGTGGTTTGGCTCAGGGCCCTCCACACGTGGGGCCCCCTATTTTGTGGTCATAATAATGGATAATAAGGGTAAAGCGTAAAAGAAAAATCTGTGACTTTCCCCCCTGTTTTTAACCAGCGCTATAAAGCAAATAGGAGAAGAGTTCAGATAAAATTTAAAACCTGGTCATTTTTGGGGATTATTACAGTTTAGGGCCCCCCAAAAAACACAGATATTAAATTTTTCCTTTTCCCGCAAGCTCCCCCTTAAAAACCCCCAACTCACTTTTTAAATTCTAAAAGCTTTTTTTTTGAATTTTAAAGTTAAAGGCCCACAAAGGGAGCGAAAATAAAAACTTCCCTGAGACCTGGAGAAAAGCGTAAAAGTGAGGAGCTGCGTCAGTCATGGTCGGGGCCGGGCGGGAAACAGTATTGTTGGGATTTTTAAATCTCCTCCGCGGGAAAAATTTTGAGCTATTTGCCCCTTTTTTTTCGTTTGGTGCTAAAAGTAACGTTGGTAAAAAAGCCCCTTTTAAGGGTTTGTAGTTTTTTGGGGGAAATTCAAATTGGGTTTGTTGTAATAATCTATTAGCTATAAAATTAAATTGAGATAAACCCCCTCCTCCCGTTTTTTTTCCCCCGACCAAAGTATTTTAAATTGTAAAATTTTTTTTGGTTTTTTTTTTTCTCACTTTTTTGAGGGTTTTTTTCACAAGGTCGGGGGTATTTGGGTCAGTTTTTTTCAGGGTTTTTCCCGGAAATTAAAAAACCATCTAAAAAATCCAACCGAAAACCCTTTCCCCCCCATGGACTCAAATAGAAAATCCATGCACCCCCACACTGAACGGTTTTCTTTTCTGCTGGCGCAACAAAAAATTTTCCCATGCACAATCTCCCCCTTGCTTTTTTTGGGGCGAAATATAAATTGGAATGTTTAGGGAGACGGCGAGCCCGAAAGCTGCAACAAACGCCCCCAAAACCCAAATCCAAAAAATAAAAAAAACCCCGCCGGCCTCATAAGACAAAAATACGTTTGGTTGTTTTGTCACTCCCGGGAGTGGAGGACCCTAAAAAACTCCGTCTGTCAAGAATGGACACATATGGGGCATTTTTCCAAAATGGTCCGGAACTCCCTTGTGGACGGAACCTTTGCCCGCATTTTGGCCCCCAAATGGCCGAAACAAACTGCTTTGGGGGAAAATCACTGTGGCCCCCAATCCATGGCCCCAAAAGGGGTTTTCATTCCCCCACGCACCCCCGGGCCCCCCAAAACCCAATCTCCCCTTTCTGACCTGATCAGCCATCGCACCCCGGGCCCCCGGGAATTTTTGTTATATTTTAATAAAGACTGGAATAAACCATAGATCATTTTTGGAGAAGATCGGTCAAAGCAACAGAGATGGAATTTTCTTTTCTCTCTTCTCCTCTTCTCTTTTTCCCCCCCTCCCCCCCCCCCCCCCCTTTTCCCCCCCCCCCTCTTCTCTCTTCTCTTTCTTTTTCTCTCCACCCCTTTCCTTTCTCCCCAAACCGTCTTCTCTCTCTCCTCCCCCCTTTCTCTCCCTCCCCTTTCCCTCCTCTTTTTATTCCCCCCTTTCTCCTCTTTTCCCCCTTTCCCTTTTTTTTTTCTCTTTCTACTCCCCTTTTTTTCCTCTATCTCTTTCTTTCCTTCTTTTCTCTTTCCTCTCTTTCCTCCTTTATTTCTTCTCCTTTCCCCACTTCCCTTCTCTTTTCTTTTCTTTCCCCTTCCCCCTTTTCTTTCCCTTTTCCTTTCTCTCTTTCCCCCTTTGCCCCCCCCCTTTCTCCTCTTTCTATTCGTTTTTTTTTTTTTTCTTACCACTTTTTTTTTTTTCCTGCCTTTCCCCCCTTTTTTTCTCTTTTTGAACAAATTTAAAATAATGAATATCTCAGCCGTAAAGAGGAAAAAGGGGGAGACTTGGGGCAGCCCACTTTTTTAAAGGGGAACCCTTTTTTTTCTGGGACATTTTTGACCCCCCTTTTTACTTTCATTTTTAGAGACTAAAAGGGGTAAAAAAAAAGATTGTACTTACAGAGTAATACCCCGGACGCCTCGGGGACATGATGGAAAAACGAAAAACGCTGAGTTTTAAAAAAGGGAGAAGTCCCATGTTCCCTCCTACAAAAAGGGGGAAGGGAAAACCTTGGGGAGTCTTGAAAAAATTGTTTAATTCTGATAAAAACTGATGTTTGCGTTTTTAGTATTTTTGGGGCAGCCCCAAAAAGGGTGAATGGACCCAAGCCAACAAAAGGGGGCCCTTCTGGACAGGGGGTTAATGAAATCCTAAAAACAAACTTCATTTTAAATTTAATTTAAACTTTAATGATTTTCTTCATACAAAAAAATTTTTCTTGCAGCTCTTGTTAAATGTGGGCATATTAATACATTGGGGTTTTTTAAGAACATTAACCAACTTTAAGATTTTCAGGGGTAATTAAGGGCCAAGTTTGGGCTCGTTTCCTCCCCCTACACTTTTTGTTTATTGAAAAAAAACAATCTTATAAAGCCGATAAGGTATTTTCTTACCCGGACGATATTTCTGTCAAGCAGACCTCATTTGTATCCTCTCATTTGTTAAACCAGCAAAAAACCCTACTGCGCCTAAGGCCAAGGGGCCCTTCCCCCTTTTAAAACATGCACCCCTAAAACCCCTTTCCTTAAGAAACCATTTTCATCCCCCTTTTTTTCCTGTCCAAACTACCCCCCCATCTCACCTGTTTCCCCAATCGCCTTAAATTTCCCTCGACCCGGCACGCCCAAATTTAAACTGCCCCTCTAAACTCCCACCAATCTCTCCTTGCCCCAAACTGAAAATCGGTTTTCCTCCCCCCCCACTCTACAAAAAACCCCCCCAAACCCAAAAGAAACCAAGACCTAGAACTGCCAACCCCAAACGCCACTATTTTTTGGTTTCCCCTTTAAAACCCTGTCCCTGCCTTTGCCCCGGGGACCTTTCCCCCTCCTGCTAAAAAACCCTCCCTCCCCGGCATCCCCGGACTTGGCTTTTCCCTTTGGATCCCTCTACCCACTGTTTTGGACTTTAAATTTTTCTCACCTCCCCCCCTCCCCCCCCCCCGGGGCCCTCTCGGGTTGGTGTCCCCCCAAGGGTCACCCGGCCCACTACTCTTTTCTACTACACCCTTGGCCTGGGCCCAGCCCCTAGCCTCACAGGGCTTTAAATTACCACCTTTATCAAGATCCCCAAACTCAAACACCCGGGCCCAGATGTAAACTTCCCCTTTTCCTCCCCCGGGACCCCTGACTGTCTTTTCCCCATTCCCCCTTTCTTCCCCTTCCCCTCCCCCAAAACTAAACTGGAAAAACTAAATTCATCATCTTTCCCCCCGCCCACCCCCATCCCCCCCGATTCCTCTTTCACAGCAAGGGCTAAAACCCCTCTCACCAGCACCACGGGACCCCCTCCCTTTTGGGAAAAACCCTTGACTCTAATCTGTCCTTAAAAAACCACACACCCAAAAACCCCTCCCCCTTTCTGCCTGCCCCTCCACCTGAAAAATTTTTTCCCCCACCCTCATTACTTAACTTCAAAACCCAAAAAAATTTGCTTGTTCCCTGCCCTTTTTCATCTCCCGCCTAGACTTTTTCAACTTTCCTTCTCAGGGGCCCCTTCCCAGCTAGCCCCCCTCCCCCCTCCAATCCTCCTTAACTCGCTGCCCGTCGATTCACCTCTCCCCTTTCGCTACCCCTCTCCTCTCCCCTCTCCCAATCCCCCCACTGGTTTCCCCCCTTTTTCCCCCCAAAATTTTCTTTTTAAAGGGTACAACCCAAAAGGGGACCACAAGGCCCTCCATGACCCTCTCCCCTTTCCAAAACATCTTCCCTTTAAAATCTCAAAGATACCCCCCCCTAAACACAATCCCCGCTCCCCCACAGGCCCTTTTCTTCTCTGTTCTCCTCTTAGCACTCCTCAAAACAAACCGTCCCCCAAACCCTTCTCCCGTGTTTTCCCCCCCACACTTTTGAACCACTGCCCCAACACAACAACCCCTCTGCCACCTAAACCCCTTCAAAAGCAACCTGAAAACCCATTTCTTTAGACCCCAAACCCAACAATAACCCTGCTGGGCCCCAAAACCTATCCCCCAAAACCCTGTCTGCCC
The DNA here is from genome assembly GCA_025379985.1 of Phyllomedusa bahiana. NCBI lineage: Eukaryota > Metazoa > Chordata > Amphibia > Anura > Hylidae > Phyllomedusa > Phyllomedusa bahiana. The sequence continues at coordinate 92,640 of JAODAL010008688.1, read as the reverse complement.
CTCACCTCCCCGTCCTTTTTCCCCCCCTTCCTTGTAAGGGGTAAACCCTCGCGGGCAGGGACCTCTCTCCTTCTGAACCCTTGTTTTGTTTTTTAATTTGGCACCCCCCTTGTACTTGATTGACCAATGTTATATATGCAACCCGATTGTACAGCGCCCGGGAACCAAGGGCGCTCAAAAATAAATAATAATAATAATAATAATATACAACGTGTAGGAGGAGAAGCGAGCCAAGCTTGGCCGTCAATACCCCTGAAGATCTAACGTTGATATGTTCTAAACCGCAATGTATGAATATGCTACATATAACAAGCTAGCTGCAAGAAAGTCTTGTTTGTATAAAGAAGTCATTAAAGTTTAAATAAATATGATGAAGTCTTGTTGAGGATACATTAACCTCGCTGTCCAGAAGGCCGCTTTTGTTGATTGTTACAGGGTGGGACGCCTTGTCTGGACTGCTACAAGCGGTTTTGAAAAATTGAAGGTACGTTATATGTGTTTGGTCATATAGTGCCTGATTCTAAGCGCTATACAGGACTCCCTTAAGGTACATTGGCTTAAAGGGGTTGTCTCACTACAGGGATCGCGGCTTTTTATGTGAAAGATCTTGCAAAAACAAGTCACTTTGGTCAATATGTGTCATTACCAGTTCCCTACCTATTGCCTAGATTCCCCACTTGCATGGGCTGCATCATCTCCACAGGTCGCTACAGCAACAGACCTGTTCAATCCCTCGAAATATGGCTGCCAGCACTGTTGCTATAGCTACAGACCCGTTTGAATCTGAACCCGATAGCGCCAGCACTGTTGCTATAGCTACAAGACCCGTTTGAACTAACCTGATAGGCTGCAGCACTGGGCATTATAGCATAGCACCAGACCTGTACAATCCCATCCAGATGAGGCCTGCCAGCACTGGTTGCTATAGTTTTTTCTACAGACCAGTGAAAAAAGAGAGAAAATAACCACGGAGGGGCGCTCCTTATAGTGAAGTATTCAAGAGACGGATGTTGGTGAAAACAACATATATGTATAAACTCACCTAGTACAGTTTGTGCAGCTATTATAGATGCACAACTCTCATAAGCGCAATGAATAGAACGACCAATCAGGTTTTCATCCTGCGGCAGCCGTGGAACTCGTCTCCAAATCCACAAAAATTGTGGCTGCGGGCATGGACCATAGGACACAAAGAAAAAGAATAGCTCCCGGCGCTCATCCTATTTTAAAACATCCAGAGATACAAGTGATTTTTCAGAAAAAATATGTGTAATACATAAACCAACTCATAAAAGAAAAAGTAATAAACCCTTCACAAACAAACACAAATTAAAATGCACTGACGACGCGTTTCTCGCCGTTAACCGCGCTACCTCAGGAATATGTGATTGACAGAAAATGCCGAAAAGCAGTCCATTTAAAAAGATCCCGCACTTCTCATGGGCGGCAGACCAGCCATGAGAGTGCGAGCGACAAAAGGCATGTTAGCTATGGAGCATGAGCCCGACCCAAGTTCGCTGCACGTCTAACAGCTTCAGTCATTCAAACAAATGGCGGATTGGTTTCCAGACAGATAAGCTCCTGTACACTTGCCAGCCAGTCCAAGGTGAGCGAGCTGCACTACCCTATGTGTTATTTTCTGCGGGCCTGTAGAGGAGTCACATTAAAGGTATAGAGGCAATGGTAGCTCAAAAATAAAGCGCCCGCAAAGATACATTAGGCAGTTGATGAGGAAAACTATCAACAGAGAGCACCCGAACGGTATAGTTCAAATGATACGGATAGGGGTCCCCAGCCTAGTTAAAGTAAGTTAGGCTTATGAGAACTCATATTGTTAAAACCCAATCGATATGTATTACCAATACACTAGCCTCTTACGCGAGGAATAGCCTCCATCAACAGTAAAGAGCATGAATGACAATCTCAACAAGTTGTTCAAGTGAATGGACTCTTACCGCAGTAAATGGTAACGGTGTAATAGACCAATAACTACAGACACTATAGAATGGTATACATTAGGAATCTCACTACGGGGCTATAGAAAGCTATATAGATAAAGAAAAAAAAAAAGGGATTAGTCACTAATCGTAATCAGGGTACCCCCCCCCCCCCCCCCCCCCACCCTTGAACAGAACGTAGTATAGCCAGAAGGACTACGCTACGGGCATTTGCCCTAAACAAAAAGTAACTCCATAAGGATACGGTATAGCACGGTGGTCAAATTGGCCACCGTGCTGATGTACCATAACAACAATATTTAGTCTAAAGACGCTTCTATCCGCATAAACACTGGAGTTATTCAATGTATTCTATACACGTGGACCGGATTGGTTGGACCCAGGAGGCTCGACTTCTAGGCCAATAGAAAAACGAGCTACTTTTCACCATGTGTCCCTCTATGTGGAAGTAGTCTCGGGATATGATTGGCTATACAAAAAGGGGCCCTGGCTCTTTCAGCCATAAGAAAACGAGCGACACTCTATGGAATTATAATGGGATTTTTCACACGCTTCGGTACGATCGAGTTCCGGAACGCGGTAATAACCTTCATCTCAACTTGCAATTCCAACCAGGTATAATATCATACCCGAATGTGAGCTCATGAAAAAAAGGTGGAGATTAACTCGAATCCATGTCTGATCTAAGAACAGGGGCTAGATATAACAGCCACGTTGGGGCAAAAATATATATTTTACATTTCTTTTAAAAGTAGCGCATATAGATGTAATAAAGTGTATATAAGAAAAAGCGGGAAGATTGTGTCAACCCAATAAACATTCAGAGGAATTCCTTAGTAAATCAAACTACTCACACTGCTATCGTTCATCCCCTTTAGGGAAATAGTCTGGAGTTAAAAACACCAATAGGGTTTCACCGAAGCTTTCTGTAGAAGCTGAAACGCGGTATTGGATTTAGATAGAGTGGTGGAACCAGGTCTATAGGGGATATTCCCAGAATGGCCTGAAATCTTGATTATCATTCTAAAAGTGTCGGCTACGCTCTGTTTTGAGTTCCCCTCGCTTGATACAGGCTCTATGCCCGTTCAGTCTCAGTGTGAAGGGGTCGTAATAGTGGGCCCACATACTGAAGATGGCAACTGCATTCAATCATTATAGATAACAAAATACATTTACAGTTTTATATTATTTTAACTTCTTTTTTATATGTATCTTCTTTCGTGGAGCTAGATGTAAACTGTTTCGTATTATTGATGCTCCTGCAGCATAAACAATTCGACGACCCGCTTGCAGAGCTGCCCGGGTATACCGGTTCCCTATAGGTTAGGTCGTTCTTATTGTCAGTTTGACTTGGGGCTCCTAGGTTTTTAATATTGGGAGCCCTCTATAAATTAGCAGTGTTGTTCCGGATAAGAGGTCCCAAAAAGGCATCTTTTTCAGAGGAGGTTCCAGTGTTGTTTAAAAAAAACCCTCTTAATATCAGGATATGCTGAGGTGAATTGAGTGATCAAGGAGAATCTTTGTCTATCCTCCTGTTTCTCCTGGAGTTTTAAAATAGATGAGCGCCGGGAGCTATCTTTTTCTTTGTGTTCCTATAGCTACAGACCTGGCTTGCAGTAAACACGCCCCTGAATTCAAAATGAAACCAAGAAAACAGGACTGAGGTAAGATGAATCAATGTAGTGAGACAACCCCTTTAAGGATACAATATTTCCACCATACGTTGGTCTGTCCTGGGACATTGTATCTTGAAACCACAGTCGCCATACAATGTCGAGAGTACTTGCTGATCTGTGCTCATGGAAAGATGAAAATTAGCGAGAGCTTGGTTACTTGTGCCGTACTACATGTCCCTTCTCTGGGTGGAGATAACTGAGCGCTGTGATATTTTAGGGTTATATGATAGTGAGGAAGAGAAGCTGAGCTCTGTGATATTTAGGGTTATATGATAGAGGAAGAGGAGCTGAGCTCTGTGATAATAGGGTATATGATAGAGGGAGAGGAGCTGAGCTCTTGTGATATTTAGGGTTTTTTATATGATAGAGGAAGAGAAGCTGACTCTGTGATATTAGGGTTTATATGAATAGAGAAGGAGGACTGAGCTCTGTGATAATATAGGTTATAGATAGAGGGAGAGGAGCTGAGCTTTTGTGATACATATAGGATATACGATAAAGGAAACAAGCTGAGCTCTGTGATATATAGGGTAAAATAGAGAAGGAGAGGAGCGAGCTCTGAGATATATAGGGTTTATATTGATAGAAGGAGAAGAGCTGGAGCTCTGTGAAATATAGGGTTATATTATAAGAGGAGGAGAAGCTGAGCTCGTAATATATAGGTAATAAATGAGGAAGGAGCTGAGCTCTGTGATATACAGGTTATACGGACGGAGGAGAAGGACTTGAGCTGCCTGGATGATATATGCGTGTTTGAGGAGAAGGGAAGGAGAGAGAGGTGGAGTTGGGGAGTGGGGAGGACGGCTGAGCTCTGTATAATAGGGTTAAATGTATAGAGGAGATGAAGCTGATAGCTCTGGTAATAAGTATAGGGTTATATCGAGAGGAGTGAGTGCGTGGCAGGAGGCTGAGGCTCTGTGATATCTCTAGGTTATAGTACGTGAGGAGAGAAGCTGAACTCTGTGAAAATATAGGGTTATTATTATAGAGGAAGGAGCTGAGCTCCTGTGATATATTAGGGTTTATATGATAGAGGAGAGAAGCTGAGCTCTGTGATATATAGGGTTATATAATAGAGGAGAGGAGCTGAGCTCTGTGATATACAGGGTTATAGGACGGATTAGAGAAGGCTGAGCTCTGTGAAATATAGGGTTATAATTATAGAGGAGAAGAAGCTGAGCTCCTGTTGATATTATGGCTATATGAAAGAGAGAGAACTGAAGCTTAGTGAAATATAGGTTATATAATAGAGGAAGAGAGCTGAGCTCTGAGATTTCTGGTTATAGGACGGAGGAGAGAGCTGAGACTCTGGTGGATAATATAGGTAAATGATAGAGGAGAGGAGCTGAGCCTCTGTGATATATAGGGTTTTATATGATAGAGGAGAAGGACTGAGCTCTGTTGATATATAGTTTATATGAGTGAGAGAGGAGCTGAGCTTGTAAATATAGGGTATATATGATAGAGGAAGGGAGTGATCTCTGAGATATATGAGGGTTTATATGATAGATGAGAGGAGCTGAGCTCCTGGATATATAGGTTATATGATAGAGGATAAAGCTTGAGCCGCTGTGATATAGAGGGTTATATGAATAGATGAGAGGAGCTGAGCTCTGTATATATAGGGTTTATGAGTAGAGGAGCTTAGCTCTGGTTAAAAACAGGTTATTATGATAGAGAAGCTGAGCTCTGTGATATATAGTTTATAAGAAAAGCATGAGAGGAGCAGATCTCTGGTGAGATATAGGATAATATAAAGAGTGAGAGGAGCTGAGCTCTGTGAGATATAGGGGTTATATGATAGAGGAGAGAGCTGAGCTCTGTGATTATAGGGTTATATGATAGGAGGAGAGTAGCTGAGCTCTGTGATTATATAGGGTATATGATGAGAGGGAAGGAGCTGAGCTCTGTGATGGTCCTTAAAGGTTCTTAAAGTTAGGTAACTCCAACCTCAGACAAACAACGACACAACAGATTCCACCGGGTCCTCATTTATTTACCAAGAATGGAGCCAAAATGGAAAAGCCATGTGTAAAACATTCGGTTCCCCCCAAGAATCAGTGTCTTGTAGGAAAACCTTCAGCTGCAATGAGTTGAAGGAATAATTTTCTGTATGACTTTATCAGTCTCCGGATCTGGAGGGATTTTGTCTTCTTTAGAACTTTAGGGTCATTGGGTTTGTGGACGTTCATTTCTGCACTTATGTAAGGTCCAACCACAGCGATTCAGTTGGGTTGAGGTCTGGACTTTGGGTCATCACAGCACCTTGCTGCTTCTCTTCTTCAGCCGTTCTCTTGTAGCTTTGTTGGTGGACATAGGGTCAGAGTCTTGGTGCGTGACCCAGTTTCGGAGAAGCTTCAGCTGTTGGATAGATGAGCTCACATTGGACTCTAGAATACTTGGAACTTGAAGATTTATCTAACTGATAACACTTTTAACACTGAACATTGTAACTTTGGGCCTCCTATATCTACCACAACAAGGCGACGCTTTGTAAGAGTGTAGAGACATTACATGGTCATCTTGCATATGAACAAGACGTCCGCTGAGCAGGTCTCCATTTTAGAAAAGCAAAATGAATGATGAGAGCAAATTAAACCCCATCTACTGGAGCACCCGCAGCCCAAAACAACCATTTTCATCTACAATTTGGATAAAGTTCACTCCTGTCATGATCTGCTTTCTGGGACTCTCAATAAGGTTGACAAATCTGCAGTGTTTGGAACTTATGTGTTGTTAAATTCTAGTGAAAATCGGGAAAAGAACTCTTTTTTAAAGAAGTTCACATAGGTGCGGTGATGTTACCCCTTCTAGGGAGTAAGGTTATCACTACAGACTGGTGTTGGTATTACAAGCTGCATAGTGGTGATTGCCTCACTGAGGAGGTGGTGGAGCAGAAATATGCACAAAGTCCTTTACATGCAGAACTCATGATAGCTTTATTCCATGAAGGCACTAGAAGCTTGACGGTTTTCGACACATACCGTGTTTCCCCCGATAGTAAGACACCCCCGAAAGTAAACGTAGCGGGGAGTTAGGGACCGCTAAGTAAGACGTACCCCAAAAATAAAACTATAACGTATTTTTCTGGGTCGGGTCCCCGGATGGCCCGGGCGCCGACAGGGGCGCTTTTAGCTATATCGGCTCCTCAGGGGGGCGCATAAGTGAATGCCGAGTACAGCCACAGTGTCCGGCGTGCGCTGGCCCGGCACGTCCCGATCCCTTCACCTATAGCGACTCCTCCGGACGAAAATAGGGAAGGGGTACCACTGCGGAGCAAAGCGAGCGCTCCGTGCTCCGCAGTGGGGCTCCGGGGGGCCGCAACTCGCGGCTGTCCGAAATCCCGGGACAGGCAGCGTGTGTCATCAGCGCGTGGCGGCCTGAGATCACCCGCCTGTGCCCCAGAAGAAGATAAACAAGCGGAGAGCGCGGGGATCCAGGTAATATTTTTTTGTTTTTTATTTGATATTATTTCCTACAAACCGCCTATACCTGCCTACAGCTGCCTATACCGCCTTAACCTCCCTAACCTCCCACAGCCGGCCCATCCTGCCTAAGCTGCCTTAAAATGCCTACACTGCCTTATACCTGCCCCAACCCGCCTAAGCCCGGGCCCATCCCCACAGCTGCCTTATACCTGCCCTATACCTCCACAGCTGCCTATACCCCCCCTAACCTGCCTACACCCCCCTAAATACCTGCGATGGGGCTATATACCTCCAAAATAAGACATACCCCGAAAAGTAAGACAAGCGGGGGCTTTGGGGGGAAAAAGAATGTAAACGCTGTCTTACTTTGGGGGGAAAAAGTATATACAGGGCCAATGCGGTCACTTCTTACTGTGAGGCATACCCTTCAATATCAGCTGTAGTAGACGGTTCTCAAGGGACAGTCACTTTATCACTATTGTCTTTAACTAACTAATTTAAAGTTAAAGTCCCAAAAAATGTCCAAAATGAGACTTTTTTGGGGGCTTTAACATAGGTTCTTATACTATTGGGACCACCAGGGCGAAAAATTTTCAGGGGGGGACCCCTTGTTGGGACAGTCCCCTATTTTTTTGCTGGGCGCTCAGTACAAAGGGGTAAAGGATTTAATTTGGCCCCACACACTTTTTAAGGTTTGAATATTATTTTCCTTTTCAGTGAAAGGGCCTTATTTTTGGACCTATGAAAATATAGGCCCCCCCCTTTTTCACAATTTCACATTATTTGCAGGAGATCCATCCTGATACGCTAAAGACCTGTTAAGCAGTAAAATTCAATACTGCAAATATAACATTTGCCCCGTAACTTGTAGGAGGTCTTCAAGAAGGGAAATAGAAGAGTGAAGAAATCAGGTATTTGATACTAGGCTTTGGAGAATACTGACTTTCTTCATCAGACATGACACCTTTAAAAAGGGTAAGATGTAGTCCAGTAGGGTTATGGCTCAGACCCAAGTTAACTTGTTTCATGCTTCTTATACACTTTGACCTATTACATTATTTTTTCTGTGCCATTTTGAGGATTGTTATGACTAGATATGGCTTACAGATAACGATGAGAATTGGTATTAAAATTGCTTATATTTTGGAATTATTTACATGTGTATGTAACCCCTATACTGGGGAAATATTATTGTATATCACTAAGGTTATGGCGCTATAGTGAATGCCTCTTGGTGCCGAGTTCTTGGCTGCTGATATGTATCCTATATTCTAGTTCAGTGTAGAAAAGCCTTAATGTAATCTATGAACTTTAGATCGAAGTCTGGATCCTGCATGTGGTCTCTTGTGTGCACAGGATCATGATCTCGTTGAAGGGTGTTTTTGGTGACGAGAATAGAGAATTATCATATATTTGATTGGTAGTACTTATATATAACAAGTTAATAATGGAACCATACAATATATACAGAGCGATGGGGTCCGTGCAGAAATTGTGACTGTGTCCACATGTAGAAGAGTGAAGAAATCAGGTGATACCGTTTAGAGGCTGAATATATTTGATGGTAAGCTTTCGAGAGTACTAGCTCTCTTCTTCAGACTTGGCGTTATACACATGCTGAGACCCTTCTTAAAATCTTGACTGAAAAAGTAAAGTAATTGTGATCACTTATATAGAGTATAATGGTACAATGCACACTATGGGGACTAGTCACACTTGGGTACTTAGGACAGAGGTCAGACGGTGGCTCCAGTTATATATCTCTCCATATATCGGCAGCTGTATGACCATGGATGGACGATGCGATGGGATCTTGGACATCACTTAATCCATTATGTAGTAGAGTCGTCTTCTGGCTTCATAGACTGTATCCATTTTATATGATAGAAGACAAATAGTGCGGCCGTTATACCTATCACTGCAGATAATGTCAGGCGCAGGATATTCTGTTGGGTGTACCCGATATTCTCAGTGGGGCCTGAAAAAAAATTGAGTTTATTTTCATAAAAACTAAAACAAGCAAATTTCTACTTTTACAGAATATCAGGAGCTAGAAAGAAACCCAAGTAGATGATTTCCTATAGATTGAGATGTTTGTTGTGGGTCTTCTACACTCAATAAAATTGCAAATTGTTATGTTGTTAAGGGTATAACCTATTGGGAGGTCGACCCTTGTCTATATGTAATAAGGTCATTTTCCTGACTTCCCAAATTGGTGCCACATTTAGTTTGGTTTTTGTTCTGTCCCCACATGAGGTGAATGACGGTGTAACTGGCTGGTGGATGATAGTGCCTGGGAGACTTTCCTACCTTCATATCCAGAATGTGGAGCAGACAGGACCAAGCAGGCTCAGCTTAGTAGATATAGTAACACAGTGGTATGAAACAGAATGTGGTTTATTCACCTTGGATACAGCAATAATCACTGATACAGAACTGTGGTTATTTCTGTAGTAGTATAAACCTTGGTACAGTTTGTAGCTGCTGTGTTGCTGTTGTTGTTTGCTGCTCTGTTGTTTTGCTGTTTTCTGTTTTGCTGCAGTCTGCTGGTCAGAAATTGATGCTTCTGCTAGCCCAAAAGATGTGTGCTCCAGTCACATTAGGATGAAAAAAAAAACAACAGGAAGGGACTCAGCTAAGGCTACAGAAAAAAACACATTCCCTCAGAGAAAAACTTTACGAACAAAGACAGAGGGAGCACATGTAAATTCTGGTCAGCAGATGGCAGCGCAGCAACAATACATAATAAAGAATGGATGGAGAAAAAGGATGCAATAATATAAACAGTTGAATAACAATACCTATAACTGAGGAGAACAGCACAGTTTTAGAACCCATCAAATTCTGGACCATGTGCTAATTAAGTGTTAGAAGTTAGTTTGGGAACATTTTTGATGGATTTTTGGGTGAACCTTCTCTCTCCTGCCTCTTATCTTTAGCGTCTGCTCTGAGGAAATGTTTACTGACCCCATTAAATTTGTTAAGATCTGAATCAGACTAATGTCTATGATCCAACATATACATAAGAGTTCTGCTAGTGTTTACAGAGGCCTGACAGGGACAATGGGTAGAATGGGCTTATTTTGAGGGATTTGTGCATTTGACTATTGATCCCCCCCCCCTACCATCATGGAATCTAATAGGGATACAGACACAAGGCCGTTTTTATAGCTCAATGTCTGGATAAAGTATTATTCCAAGTAGGAGGCAACATAAGCCCCAGAGCTACCTGGGAGAAATGTAACAGGTGCATATCACTGATGAACAATTGCTCACACACCCGTCCACCAGAGGGGCAACTGTCTAGTAAAAACTGCACATTTGATAAGTACCAGTTCACACCAATATGCAGAAAATCCACAACACCATACAGTGCAAAATACTGATAAACAACCACTCACAGCCGACTATCCATGAGGGGGGGTGACTGCTAGTATTACAATTGCATATAGATAAGGCCTATTATATGGTTATGTGTGGTGCACCATTATGGCTCCCCAGTATTACAATTGTATATAGATAAGGCTTGTGTAGGGGTCAATTATACAGTTACGTGTGGTGCCCCCTGTGGGCTTACAACCAACTAATGATGCCCTTATTATTAGATTGCCCAGTACATTTCAAGTGTCCAACTCCCTCTGCTCTGATCTCATAGTGATCCCCAAATGGGGCAAAAGCTTTAAAAATGTTATGTGGTACAATGAAATAAGATTTTAAAGGGGTTGTCTCAGTACAGGGATCGCTGCTTTCGATGTTAAAGATCTTGCAAAAACAAGTCACTTTTTGTGTCCACTAACAGTGTCCTACCTATTCCTAGATATCCTCTCTTGTATGGGCTGCATCAGTTCCTAAGGTTGCTATAGCTACAGACCTGTTCGATCTCTCCTGACAGGCTGCCAGCGCTGGTTGCTATAGCTACAGACCTGTTCGATCTCTCCTGATAGGCTGCCAACACTGGTTGCTATAGCTACAGACTTGTTTGATCTCTCCTGGTAGGCTGCCAGCACTGGTTGCTATAGCTACAGACCTGATTGATCTCTCCTGATTACCAGCGCTGGTCGATATAGCTACAGACCTGTTTGATCTCTCCTGATAGTCTGCTAGCTCTGATCTCTATAGCTACAGACCTGTTTGATCTCTCCTGATAGGCTGCTAGCACTGGTTGCTATAGCTACAGACCTGGTGTCCTCAGAAGCTCGTCACTGCAGCCTAGTAAAAGCCAGTAAACAAGTCCCTGAATTCAAAAATGAAACTGAGAAAACAGGACTGAGGTGAGAGAAATCGATGCAGTGAGACAACCCCTTTAAGGAGCTCAGACCAACATCCCCTATTTATATATGATTTCATACATGCTCTAAAAACAGAAGAGATTGCCCCATGTAGAACATGTAACCAGTGTCCACACTCACCCGATATCTGGATTATTCGCTCTGCACTTCTCTTCCTTACTCCACCGGCTGAAGTTACAACTTCACATGAATATTCCCCAGAATCCTCCACCTGAACATCATAGACCTCATAGATATCACTGAAGCCAAATCCCTGAACCGTCCGTCCTTCTCTGTAGAAAGCAAATCTCAGCTGTGTGTCCTGTCTGGAGGGATGGAGAGCGCTCGCACAGGTCAGGGTCATGTTTTCGCCCTCTGACATGAAGAGAGGAGTCACTGTTATGGTTGGAGTCGCGATCAGCTCTATGAAAGGAGCAAAGTGATAGGAATATATTAGTGAGAAGATTTCTTGTTTGTCAATTGATTTCTTTTTTTTTTTAAAACAAATTTTATTCAGGAAAAAGTCATCACAACATAAATGCCATTTGCATACAAAATATAACTGTGCAAGAATCAAAAGTCAGGCATTGAGAGTTGGTCGCAGAATTTGGATAACAAAAATCGACTATCTTCCAATTTTTTATTTTTCATTAACATTTCCCTTATTCAGCTGAAGATCCCCTCCGCCCCCCAAAACAAATCCCGACTAAGAACACCCTGCAGAGTACCCTTACCCTACCAAACTAATCTCCTAAATCTAGATTCCCTAGTGTACCTTTTAGTTTCTCCATCAGATAGTATTCTGTGTATTTGAACGGTTCTAGTAATGATTTGATCTCATCAGTTGTGTACTGAAATTTCCATTTTTTTCAAGAACCCCTTGGCGTCTCTGTCTTTATTCCTTTCTACCTCCAGCTTCTCCATGTACAATGCTGGTTTCAAACCGTCCCGGAGCCAGTAATCAAGGTAGAACAGTATCTCACCATTTTTCCCAATATGTGTGCTCCACCAGCGGACCCTCCGCCCCATCATTGTCTGAGTCCTTAGTGACATAATTAAAACAAAAAACCTTGTGGTTTGACGGCTATTGAGCATTTCCAAGTATCTTCTATATATTGAAGTAGCTTGCACCAGAATCCCTGAACCTCTGTGCATTGCCACATACAGTGGTAAAGGTTTGCTTTGTCCAACCCGCATTTCGGGCAGGCCTGTAAATACCCTGTAGAGTCAGAACCATATGAAATATTAAATGCGTAGATGGATTTGTGTGCTAACCTGAAAAGCACCTCCCTCCACTGCTCATTAATCACAGCTTTTCGTACCAGGGTCATTCCCTTAACTCCTGAACGACCGCGCACCGTCTTTTGACGGCGGCCGGTGCGGGTCATTTGTCTGCAGCGACGTCTTTTGGCATCGGAAACCTCCACAACCCGGTGCTTTAACCCTTTGATTGCGGCGGCACGTTACCGCAGCGCAATCAAAGGGATCCCGTGCTCTGTCGGGTGATCGGAACACCCGGTGACCCGACAGAGCTCGGGGAACGGCTACACAGCCAGCCCTGGGGACCTAGAGTGGCCCCAGAGCTGTCTGTGTATGAAGCCAGTGACCTGGATACACTGTGTGCTGTCCATATCACTGCCTGTGTCAGACTGACACAGATTAGAATGTATTAGCATATATGAATATGCTAATACATTACTAAGTGTAAAAATAAAAAATAAAAAAAAATGTAAAAAAGTTCTCCCTTCATGGGAGTCACAAAAAAAAAAGTAAAAAAAAAACAGAAAAAGTGTAAGAAAAAAGAATAGAAAAATAAATACATAAAATAAAAATAAATATTTAGTAAAAAATAATTGTGTGCATAAATTACACACACAAAAAAAACTTCACATATTAGGTATCCCCACGACTGTAATAACCTGTAGAATTAATCTAGCAAGTTAAGTGTGAAATGTGAATGGTGTAAAAAAAAAAAAAAAAAATTCTGCAATTATTTATAAGTGAACTTAAACTATTCCCCCATAAAGTACAACTTTGTCTCGAATAAAACGAGGCCTCATCCAACTGCGTCATTGAAAAAAAAAAAAAAGTTACAACTGTTGAAACACAAGGAGGCAGAAACTAAAAAAATGTTCTGGTCATTAACTACTTTTCAGGCGTTCGGCTTAAGGGGTTAAGGAGCTCAGACCAACGTCCTCCATTTATATATAAAGTCTTACATGCTCCAAAAACAGAAGAGATTGCCCCATGTAGAACATGTAACCAGTGTCCACACTCACCCGATATCTGGATTATTTGCTCTGCACTTCTCTTCCTTACTCCTCCGGCTGAAGTTACAACTTCACATGAATATTCCCCAGAATCCTCCACCTGAGCATCATAGACCTCATAGATATCACTGAAGCCAAATCCCTGAACCGTCCGTCCTTCTCTGTAGAAAGCAAATCTCAGCTGTGTCTTCTGTCTGGAGGGATGGAGAGCGGTCGCACAGGTCAGGGTCATGTTCTCGCCCACTGACATGAAGAGAGGAGTCACTGTTATGGTTGGCGTCGCGATCAGCTCTATGAAAGGAGCAAAGGGATAGGAAGATATTAGTAGGAAGATTTCTTGGCTTCTAAGGTGTTAGGTGTCAATTGATTTCTGAATTGGGTCCTTGAGCTTTCACAATGGTTGAATAGATCTGTACAGAAGCTGCTAATAGAAATAAGCTGGTGCCTCCTCCATAGGCTACAATGTGAGAATACAATGCAGCTGCAGAAGAAGCAGAATCACAGCAAAGTATTCAACAAATCTTCTTGATTTCTGAATCTCTGTGAAACTTTGTAGATGAAGCATTTTAGCTGCTTGAATTCTTACCTTGTATCTGAATATAGAAGACATCACTGCTCCCCATTGTATTGTGGATTGAGGATTTTACTTCACATGAATAATTCCCAGAATCCTCCACCTGAGCGAACTGAACGTCATATTTATTAGATGACCTGAAATCCCTGAACCGTCCGTCCATCTTTATAGAAGGCAATCTGCACTTCTGTACGATTGATGTATGGACTGATGGTCGTGTCACATGTCAGGGTCATGGCGTCTCCTTCCAACAGTTCATGTGTCACAGGAATATTCGGAGGTGAGAATAGCTCTAAATATAAAATATAGAGTGGAAAATCCATATAATATACAGGGATTGTAGACTGTGACCAACACCAAATTCCCTGAGTAACATCCATTCACTTATTACTCTATCGCTGTCCACACTCACCCGATATCCGGATTATTTGCTCCGCACTTCTCTTCCTTACTCTATCATTTGTAGTTTCTATGTCACATGAATATTTCCCAGAATCCTCCAGCTGAACATTATAGACTTCATAGATATCACTGAAGCCAAATCCCTGAACCATCCGTCCTCTGTAGAAAGCAAATCTCAGTTGTGTTTTCTGTCTGGTAGGAGGGAGACTCGTCTCACATTTTAGGGTCATGTTCTTTGTAAAAACCGGTTTTTGGGTCACTTTTATGGTTGGAATTGGGAACAGCTCTGGAAAAGGAACAGAGAGATAAGATTATGTTACCAGGTAGATTTAGTAGGAGGCAGAAGGTTGTAGAGAACATGAAAAAAGAGTCTAACCATAGTGGGGATATGAACACCTATGTGTGGGGCAGTAAGTTCTACAGGTTCGTGATGATGGGGTGAGGAGCCTTGTGGTGACCGCCTCAGTTACAGCAGAAGAATGTACACACAGTCCATTGCAATGCTGAGCCCAGGACCGCTTTACTTGGTAGAGGAACTTATGTTTGGAAGTTACAAGACGCAAAACCTGGTTACAACATTTGCTGGTTAGGGGTTCTGCTACAGCTTTATTATGTAACCAGTCTCTAGACTCTCACATGGAGGACTCCCAATGCACGTAGTGTCTACATGGAGGACTCCCAGTGCACGTAGTGTCTACATGGAGGACTCCCAGTGCACGTAGTGTCTACATGGAGGACCATCACCCGGGGGTGGCACTTTTAGGGGTGTCTTACTTACATGGAGGACTCCCAGTGCACGTAGTGTCTACATGGAGGACTCCCAGTGCACGTAGTGTCTACATGGAGGACTCCCAGTGCACGTAGTGTCTACATGGACTACTCAGTGCACGTAGTGTCTACATGGAGGACTCCCAGTGCACGTAGTGTCTACATGGAGGGCTCCCAGTGCACGTAGTGTACATGAGGACTCCATCACTGGTACGGGGCTCCACAGTGTGTAGGCCAGTCCGTAGTGTCTACATGGAGGGCTCCCAGTGCATGTAGTGTCTACATGGAGGGCTCCCAGTGCATGTAGTGTCTACATGGAGGGCTCCCAGTGCACGTAGTGTCTACATGGAGGGCTCCCAGTGCACGTACTGTCTACATGGAGGGCTCCCAGTGCACGTAGTGTCTACATGGAGGGCTCCCAGTGCATGTAGTCTCTACATGCAGGGCTCCCATAGTGCACGCCCAGGAGTTTTCTGGCTCTTGCTGCCAGTGCTTGTCATTCTCGTCTATTATCTCCTGCACCAGCGGTCCCTCATTCACATTCCTCTGGTCTTGTAGCTGTCTGTCTCTGTCTCTTCCTAGGCACGCTCATCTACCAGTCACAGCGCCCTCCTCACTTGCCTCTCTCCCATAGAGCTTACCTACAATATAGTCACACAACCACCAATGGCCGAAAAAGTGACAGCCAAATTAGCAAAGCAACAGCCATCAACAGGGCCAGTTTCCTCATATATGAAGAGCGCCCCTAGTTGTCACCTATAGCACACAGCTGGAGATCCTACGACAATTGCCAGGGAACCCCAACCTGTGCTACTTAAGGACAACAGCAATAAGGAAATCTCCTCAGTGCGCCGTCTTCTTTCCTTTCGGCAATCACCGAACCTGTGATGAATCATTGTCTGGAGGCCTCTGAAGACCCCAACAGAACATGGCCCCTCAAAACAGGTGCAAGACCAGGCAAGTATCATCTGCAGTGTGTACTCATCGGCATAGAGCCCAACTCGCGACGTTGACAAAGTATGCTTGACAAAGGCGGCGTGTCTACCCCCGAAACGTCGCGAGTTGGATACTATGGCGATGAGTATACACTGCAGTTAATTCCTGCCCCAGTTAATACATGCTTTTATGTATATGTGATCGATACCTGGATGGGACGCAAAAATAATATTGCTGCAAACCAGAAAGGACCAACACCGGACCCCAGGTCATGTGAATGGTGGCTTTACGCTTCGTGGACTATATGAGTCAATGAATGTACTAACATCGTTCAACGCAGTCTATGTGATGAATTTATAACAGATATTTGTGATGGTTTCTGTGTGCCGGTGATTCTTCTATTTGGCCTTGTACCTGTCCCACAGTCACAGCAGGTGCGGAGAATTAGGAGGACATTTTCCTGCAGGTCTTTCACCGTGGTGTATAGTCCTGCAGATAACCAAACCATCATATGTCTATGTAGGTGGAAAAATAAAAAAGTTCTGGCTCTTAGAAGACGAGGAGAAAAGAGATGAATTAATAATATAACTGGCTGTCAGGAAAGGGTTAACCCTCTACATTGCAAAGAGTGAAAGCTGCCTCCAGAACCTGTAAGACAGAACTAAAATATACACTCACCGGCCACTTTATTAGGTACACCATGCTAGTAACGGGTTGGACCCCCTTTTGCCTTCAGAACTGCCTCATATTCTTCGTGGCATAATTCACAAGGTGTTGCAACGATTCTCAATTGGTACCTAAGGGGCCCAAAGAGTGCCAAGAAAATATTCCCCACACCATACACACCCCACCAGCCCGACGTTGATACAAGCAGGATGGATCCATGCTTTCTTGTTGTTGACGCCAAATTCTGCCCTACCTCCGAATGTCCCCAGCAGAAATCGAGACTCATCAGACCAGGCAACTCTTTTTCCAATCTTCTACTGTCCAATTTCGATGAGCTTGGGCAAATTGGAGCCTCAGTTTCCTGTTGTTAGCTGAAAGGAGTGGCACCCCGGTGGTGGTCTTCTTCATCTGCCTCAAGTTCGTCCGTACTGTGCGTTCAGAGATGCTCTTTCGCCTACCTTGGTTGTAACGGGTGGGCTATTTGAGTCACTGTTGCCTTTCTATCAGCTCGAACCGGTCTGCCCATTCTCCTTTGACCTGGATCAACAGGCATTCAGCCAAGGTGCCGATCAAATGGATGTTTTTTCTTTTCGGACCATTCTCTGTAAACCCTAGAGTGGTTGTCCGTCAGAAATCCCAGGAGATTCATCAGTTTCTGAAATATAACCAGCCTTCTGGCTTACAAACCAGTGCCAGTTCAAAAGGCATAAATCACCTTTTCCATACTGATGCTCGGTGGAAAGGAGATGTCTTGACCATGCTCTACATGCCAAATGACTGAGTTGCCCCATGTGATTGGCTATAGAAATTAAGTGTTCGACAGGGAAGGACCTAATAAGTGGCCGTGATTAGAGCACCTGCAAATGTCATAATTCCGCATAGAAAGCTGGAGCCGCACATGTGAAGCTTTATTCACCTGGGTCTCAGAAAAGGCATCTTCAGCCCCTTTTGGCTCCAATGAGCGGCCGTGACACATTACCTTTTTTTTAAGCATGGGTGAATAAAATTACACATTTTTTCAACTAAATCTTCTACGCTTTTTGTACGTTGGATTTTTGAGAATTTGTGGTCCCATTTTAGAAGCTGGCACGCAGTATTTGTATAGACTTTTGCTGCCTCTATTCTTCCCTTTTCTATAATTCCCCATTCATGTGCCTTGTGCTGCACTTTGTTCTGGATTTTTAGTTTGTGGAGATCCAACCTGAAAAAAATTGTCCACAAATTTGTCACCTCTGAAGTGATGGTGACCCAGCAATAACTGCAGACGACTGGTCAGTTGTCCGCGCTCCTCTCTGCTGGTTGTGCACCTGCTCCCTGAGTAATTCATAGAGACATGATCCTGGATTTACCTTGAACAGATACAGAGACTTCATCTTCATGATGGTGATATAATAGAAGATATTCGACTTCCTTTACACACTTGTATATCCCGGCCGTGCTCATGTCAATGTCAATATAAAAGTCTTCATTTTTGTTCCAGTCTCTGATGACTCTGTTGTCCTTGTAAAATATTGTCCGTCCTCCAGAGTATCCGGGATAGTGGTGACATCTTAACCTTAGCTCGTCTCCTTCATAGACATATAGTGGGGTCTGCAGGATGACGCAACCTATAATACACCATGAAATAAGATGAGGAGACAGATATAACCAGTCTTGTTACCCTGTGTGTATATGTGGGACCTGGTAGATTTACTCACCATCACTAACGTCCAGTCTAACAGGGTCACTTCTTTCTCCAGCTCCGGTCTCACATTGGTAATTTGCACTCTGTGATGTTCCAGCACTCTGTATTCTATAGTAATTTCCCATTCCTAGATGATCATTGTCTTTGTACCAGTGATAACTCAGTCCTTCCCGTGTAGTAGATCCCACATCACAGGACATTGTTATAGACTCGGTTGTAAATATCTTCCTGTAGTTTGGGGTGAAGGTCACCACAGGTTTCATGGTGGCTCCTAGAAGACATCAGGTATCACACAATGGCCTGCACTTTCTTCATACATAATTATAGTACAAATTTTGACCAGAAAATGTAGAAACATCTGCAGTCCACAAAAGCATAATAGTTAGAAACCTAGCCAGGTCGATAAAGGGCCTCTCAGCTGCTTATGCCACTAATGGATGCTGATAATGAAGTTAAATTAGACTACATGCTCAAATGGGAAGTGGAGATGGCTCAATCCTTTCAGATAGAGGAATGGTGGAGGGCAGCGAATTCAAGCTCTAAGCATCCATAATGTATTAATCACTTAGCCCAGTGTTTCTCAACTCCAGTCCTCAAGACCCACAAACAGGTCATGTTTTCAGGATCTCCCACAGAATGCACTGACCATAATGATATCACCTGCAGTGCTAAGGAAAGCCAGAACACATGACCTGTTGGTGGGTCCTGAGGACTGGAGTTGAGAAACACTGACTTAGCCCTATTGAGGAAAATCCATCTCAGGTGATACCTTACCCTGGTCTGAACGGCCCATATTTTTCCAGGGTCCTCCAAGATGTGCTGGAGAAAATGTGGGGCGGCTGGCTCCCTGATACATATGTGGTGGTCATGCCCCATGATTAGGTTCATATGGACCGGGGCAGAAGGCCTAATTCGGCAACTATACTGCTCACAGTTCACACTCACACAGGTATTAGCTCTATTAGATATTAGCATGTATGATATTCCGTATTTGTATCAAACGGTGATCCAACATATTCTTATTGCCACTAGGCTCACTATTGCTTATCACTGGAAGTCAAATATTGCACCAAACTTCGCAGAAGTGGTAAGCAGAGACAACATGCAATATCACAGTGAGCTAAACCTTACTGACCCACCCACTTAATTTCAAAGCAGATACAAAAATGGGAGATTTGGAGAACCTCGATGTTTGCTACTTGATGATCCCCTTTTTTTTCCTCCCTTTTAAAGCTTGCTTCTATACCTATTTAGTGTCTTTTTGTGCTTATCTTTACTCTCAACATTTGTGAGGAATCTGTGGTCTCATAGGTTGTAGCTTACCTGCTCTATCTGTATTATGTGTTTTTTCTGATTCATTAGTTCTACATGGATGGTTCTTGTTATAGTTCTTTCTGTTTGTGTTAATTTCTGTAATCAGAAGAAAAAATTTCTTTCAATAAAAACTTTAACGATTAAAAAAAAAAAGAAACCTAGACAGGTCCACACTGACCCCATGAACCATCAAAGATGTTCTACTGAATCTGTCACCATGAGATCCCATAAATGATCTAGGTGATGTCCCATCAGATCTGGGCCCTCTACACACTTGTATGACTGTCTTAGAGTCTCCTACTGATGGGTGACAGCTTCCTTTCCTGACATTTGCCATTTATGTACATCACATGTTATAGAGTGGAGGGTGAACTATTTTCAGAAACTGACTCCACTCGGCAGGTGCCAGCTGGAGAGGACTCTGATCCTGGATTTTTGACCAATTAGATTAGGACCACCAGCTCTATCCTCTTACTGCAGCTATCTCACTTTCTTCTGGTCAAGAACCCTAAGCGAACTGACTAAAATTAGGGGGAAAAAATAAACACCCATTTTTTACCATTTATCATAAAATAACAGAATTCAACCAAGTCAAAAAATAACTGGTTTTTTTTGGTCACTTCGCCTCTCTAAAACTTGAAGTAAAAAATATTTACAAAATCCTGTGCCCCCAAAATGGTATCAATATTTAAAATGTTTTTATTAATCACATCAGAACGGATACAACTTTTTGTTCTGTAGTTTCAAGGATATCCATTAACTAATAAAGAGAATAATCTAATCCTCCTGTGGAAATTCTCATTCTTCTGATGTGATATCCTTTTCCTCCTTATAGTTTCCTTCATTAATTCAATATAACAAGTCTAAACATCACATCTTATACACGTGTCAGAGGGATTTAGATTCAATATATAAAAATGGTGGACGTCCCCTCCGGTCTCCCCATCCCAGTTCCTTCCCATCCTCCATGTTTATTTTGTAGGGAAATCACCCCCAGAGCAATGAGTTGGCCACAATCCTAAAGAACTTCATAAACAAGAATGTATTGGTGCAATTATGTTTTCTCATTCCACCCCACAAAAAAAGGGTTAAGGTACAAGATACACGTCTGGAGATTTTCATATATTGCGCATATCCTTCATTATATTACACACATGTTATGAGAGGATTCCAAAATTTGAAAACTTAGAAAAGGTTTTAATTTTAAAGGCAGTATTAGACTTAGACCTCCGCTGATTGGTGAAGGGTTGGCTTCTCGAGCGAGTCACTTTTTCGGCTTTATAATATGGATGGACATTGGCGTTTCTCATCTAACACATCAGAGAACTGGCACATTGCAACTATTGCTGGAAGAAGACAAGCTGGTGGTGGCAGCATTATGGTCTGGGGAATGTTTTCGGAGCATTCTCTGGGCTTCTCATCCATGTGGAAGGTGCTCTCACCCAATCTCAGTATGAATCCCTCCATGCAGATCCCGAGCACCCATACATGCTGGGGCAGATGTGATCTTCCAGCAAGACAATACAACATGTGACACGGCTAGTTGAAAGAGCAGAACCAAGACTTCCAAGTACTACCCTGACCCCTAATTCCCCAGACCCCAAATGAGCCTTTGTGGGTCCCCTGGATGGTGGTGTTGGCTCTATGGCCCCTCCAGCAGCTGTGGGTGCAGTCAGCATGTGGGGCCCCTGGATGGTGGTGTTGGCTCTATGGCCCCTCCAGCAGCTGTGGGGCCCCTGGATGGTGGTGTTGGCTCTATGGCTCCTCCAGCAGCTGTGGGGCCCCTGGATGGTGGTGTTGGCTCTATGGCTCCTCCAGCAGCTGTGGGGCCCCTGGATGGTGGTGTTGGCTCTATGGCCCCTCCAGCAGCTGTGGGGCCCCTGGATGGTGGTGTTGGCTCTATGGACCCTCCAGCAGCTGTGGGGCCCCTGGATGGTGGTGTTGGCTCTATGGCCCCTCCAGCAGCTCTGGGTGCAGTCAGCATGTGAGGTCCCTGGATGGTGGTGTTGGATCTATGGCCCCTCCAGCAGCTGTGGGGCCCCTGGATGGTGGTGTTGGCTCTATGGACCCTCCAGCAGCTGTGGGGCCCCTGGATGGTGGTGTTAGCTCTATGGACCCTCCAGCAGCTGTGGGGCCCCTGGAGGTGGTGTTGGCTCTATGGCCCCACAAGGAGCGGTGGGGCCCCGGGAGGGTGGTGTTGGCTCTATGGCCACTCAAGGAGCTGTGGGGCCCCTGGATGGTGGTGTTGGCTCTATGGCCCCTCCAGCAGCTGTGGGGCCCCTGGATGGCGGTGTCGGCTCTATGCCCCCTCCAGCAGCTGTGGGGCCCCTGGATGGGGGTGTCTGCTCTATGGCCCCTCCAGCAGCTGTGGGATGCAGTCGGCTCAAGATACCTGTGACATCCTAGAAGGACCTTATGGAGCCACTCTCTGCCCATCTAGAAACTGTCCGGGCTGCACACAGTGGTCATAATAATGTGACTGGGCTGTGTATAAGGTTACTTTGTATGGGTTAAAAAGTAAAACAAATCTGGTCACTTACCTTCCTGTATGAGAACCAGCGCTATAAAGCAGAATAGGAGAAGAGGTTACAGATATAATATATTCCTGGTTCATTATTGGAGATTATTACAGTTTAGGCCCCCAAAATACACAGATATTAGATTATTCCTTTATCCCTGCAGAGCTCCCCCTTATAACCACAACTCACTCTGATTCATAAAAGCTTTTTCTGAATATTAAGTTCAGTGTCCGACAAAGAGGAGCGAATAATGAAACTTCCCTGAGACCTGGAGAGAAGCTGATGAGCAGTGAGGAGCTGCTGTCAGTCATAGTCAGGCCGGCAGCCATCAGTATTGTTGGTGACTTTCTATCTCCATCCGCAGGAAACTTGAGCTTTTCGCACCTTTTCGGTTGTTGCTAAAAGTAACGTTGGGTAAAAACTGACCCTTTAAGGTTGTAGTTATTTGGGGTCATTCTATTGGGTTGTAGTAATAATCTATTGGTTTTACATTCATTGAGATAAATCCCCCTCCTGCAGCTTTTATTATTGTAGCATGTTTTGTGTATTATTTTCTCACCATTTTAAGATCTTGGTTGGTCAATGAATGGACACATATAGGGCAGTTGCCAATGGTCCGGTAGCTGCTTGTGGGCAGAAGCATTGTCCACATGTGGCCACCAATGGCCGCACAAACTGCGTTGGTGATATCACTGTGGCCCCTCAATCTCATGGCCTCTATGTGGTTTCATCCGCACGCAGCTCCCGGACCCTCAGACCTGATCGTTCCTTTCTGACCTGATCCCGTCCATCTGACACCGGCCCATGATTTGTTATATATAACCGGAAAAATTGGAGTCCTATGTCTTTCAATTATTCAATATTTTATTCTATCAATATATTAAAAACATACAAATAGAGGAAACCAATACAATAATGGAAACACAGTGGTGAAGATCGCTATCAAAAGGTGCCCATATGTATATAAAAGTTAATAATGTAACTGAGGTAAATGTGTCTATTCAAAAGAGTATGAAGTACACTCACCGGCCACTTTATTAGGTACACCTGTCCAACTGCTCGTTAACACTTAATTTCTAATCAGCCAATCACAGGGCGGCAACTCAGTGCATTTAGGCATGTAGACATGGTCAAGACAATCTCCTGCAGTTCAAACCGAGCATCAGTATGGGGAAGAAAGGTGATTTGAGTGCCTTTGAACGTGGCATGGTTGTTGGTGCCAGAAGGGCTGGTCTGAGTATTTCAGAAACTGCTGATCTCCTGGGATTTTCACGCACAACCATCTCTAGGGTTTACAAGAATGGTCCGAAAAAGAAAAAACATCCAGTGAGCGGCAGTCCTGTGGGCGGAAATGCCTTGTTGATGCCAGAGGTCAAAGGAGAATGGGCAGACTGGTTCGAGCTGATACATAGGCAACAGTGACTCAAATAGCCACCCGTTACAACCAAGGTAGGCAGAAGAGCATCTCTGAACGCACAGTACGGCCAAACTTTGAGGCAGATGGGCCTACAGCAGCAGAAGACCACACGGGTGCCACTCCTTTCAGCTAAGAACAGGAAACTGAGGCTCCAATTTGCCCAAGCTCATCGAAATTGGACAGTAGAAGATTGGAAAAAACGTTGCCTGGTCTGATGAGTCTCGATTTCTGCTGCGACATTCGGATGGTAGGGTCAGAATTTGGCGTCAACAACATGAAAGCATGGATCCATCCTGCCTTGTATCAACGGTTCAGGCTGGTGGTGGTGGTGTCAGGGTGTGGGGAATATTTTCTTGGCACTCTTTGGGCCCCTTGGTACCAATTGAGCATCGTTGCAACGCCACAGCCTACCTGAGTATTGTTGCTGACCATGTCCATCCCTTTATGACCACAATGTACCCAACATCTGATGGTTACTTTCAGCAGGATAATGCGCCATGTCATAAAGCTGGAATCATCTCAGACTGGTTTCTTGAACATGACAATGAGTTCACTGTACTCAAATTGCCTCCCCAGTCACCAGATCTCAATCCAGGGGGTCCAACCCGTTACTAGCATGGTGTACCTAATAAAGGGGCCGGTGAGTGTATATGACAAATGTCTGACACATATAACCCACAGAAAATCATAAGACCATTGAATACATGTAGGAAAGCTAAATTAGTAAAAATACCTTAAGCGAATATCACATAAGACATCCCAAGGCAGAAAAAGTGAGCCAAGGTAATATCCAAAAAGCATAATGGCCCAAAAATACCCATCTTAAAGGAAGGGAATGTCACACCACCAGTCTTCAGTCCTGACGCTGTTTGGTTTCCTCTTTTTGTATTTTTTTTTATTTATCGATAGAGAAAGTTAGTATTGAATATTTTAAAGAGATAGGACTCCAATTTTTCTGGTTATATATTGACATTCTGGGAGTTTCTCTATCATGTAAAGTTGGAGGTTTTGGTGCCTTTTGTATACGACTTGTTATATGTATCAGAGCTGGAGATAAGCCATAGATCTGTGAGTTGGAGAAGATCAGGTCTAAGCTACAGAGATGTGAAATCCTGACTATAACACTGTCCTGTGATAGCGGAGAAAGAGAACGAGACGCTGCAATGTAATATAATTGTATAATGATACAATGACCTTCAGCTCCAAGCAACTAAAATGAAGTTTTGCAAATACAATAGATAATGAACTGTACAAAGTTATATAATGAATAGTCTCAGCCGTATAGAGGGACATAGGGGAGACTTTGGGGGCAGCCCAGCTCCTTATAGTGATCCCTGGTTTTTCTAGGACATTATTGACCCCCCTGTTACATTCATTATTAGAGACTGAAAGGTAAGAAGAGGATTGTACTTACAGAGTAATAGCACGGACGCCTCTGGGGACATGATGGAAGGAGGCGAGAACGCTGAGATTAAATAGAGAAGTCAGTGTGTTCCGCTCTACTACAAGAAAGAGGGAAGGAGAACTGGGGGAGTCCTGGTAAAAATAGATGTTTGCGTGTTAGATGCGTCATACATATGGTGAATGGTCATATAGGGCCTAATTCTAAGCGCTATACAGGGCTCCCCTAAGTTAGATTGGCTTAAGGATACAATATTTCCACCATACAATGGGCTGTCCTGGGACATTGTATATTGAAACCACACTCACCATACAATGTCCCAGATACTGCTGATCTGTGGCTCATGTGATAGATCCATCTGATTACAGTGTGGTGCTATATGTCCTGTACTGCTCTTACATGTATTAGTGAGGTGCATGCAGTGATTGGCGGTCTATAGCGCCTCTCTACAGTACAGTGCGGTACTACATGTCCTGTACTGCTCTTACATGTATTAGTGAGGTGCATGCAGTGATTGGTGGTCTATAGCGCCTCTCTACAGTACAGTGCGGTACTACATGTCCTGTACTGCTCTTACATGTATTAGTGAGGGGCATGCAGTGATTGGTGGTCTATAGCTCCTCTCTACAGTATAGTGCGGTGCTACATGTCCTGTACTGCTCTTACATGTATTAGTGAGGTGCATGCAGTGATTGGTGGTCTATAGCACCTCTCTACAGTACAGTGCGGTGCTACATGTCCTGTACTGCTCTTACATGTATTAGTGAGGTGCATGCAGTGATTGGTGGTCTATAGCACCTCTCTACAGTACAGTGCGGTGCTACATGTCCTGTACTGCTCTTACATGTATTAGTGAGGGGCATGCAGTGATTGGTGGTCTATAGCGCCTCTCTATAGTGCAGTGTGTTACTACATGTCCTGTACTGCTCTTACATGTATTAGTGAGGTGTATGCAGTGATTGGAGATCTATAGCACCTCTCTACAGTACAGCGTGGTATTACATTAGCTGTACTGCTAGTACATGTATTAGTGAGGTGCATGCAGTGATTGGTGGTCTATAGCGCCTCTCTACAGTACAGTGTGGTACTACATGTCCTGTACTGCTCTTACATGTATTAGTGAGGTGCATGCAGTGATTGGGGGTCTATAGCGCCTCTCTACAGTACAGTGCGGTACTACATGTCCTGTACTGCTCTTACATGTATTAGTGAGGTGCATGCAGTGATTGGGGGTCTATAGCACCTCTCTACAGTACAGTGCGGTACTACATGTCCTGTACTGCTCTTAATGTAATAGTGAGGTGCATGCAGTGATTGGGGGTCTATAGCGCCTCTCTACAGTACAGTGCGGTACTACATGTACTGTACTGCTCTTACATGTATTAGTGAGGTGCATGCAGTGATTGGGGGTCTATAGCACCTTTCTACAGTACAGTGCGGTACTACATGTCCTGTACTGCTCTTAATGTAATAGTGAGGTGCATGCAGTTATTGGAAGTCTATAGCGCCTCTCTACAGTACAGTGCGGTACTACATGTCCTGTACTGATCTTACATGTATTAGTGAGGTGAATGCAGTGATTGGTGGTCTATATGGCCAATCTAAAGTACAGTTTGGTACTAAATGTCAAGTACAGCTATTACATGTATTAGTGAGGTGTATGCAGTGATTGGAGATCTATAGCACCTCTCTACAGTACAGTGCGGTACTACATGACCTGTACTGCTCGTACATGTATTAGTGAGGTGCATGCAGTGATTGGAGGTCTATAGCGCCTCTCTACAGTACAGTGCGGTACTACATGTCCTGTACTGCTCTTACATGTATTAGTGAGGTGTATGCAGTGATTGGCGGGCTATAGCGCCTCTCTCCAGTACAGTGTGGTACTACATGTCCTGTGCTGTTCTTACATGTATTAGTGAGGTGCAGGTAGTGATTGGGGGTCTATAGCTTTTCTATACAGTACAGTGCGGTACTACATGTCCTGTACTGCTCTTACATGTATTAGTGAGGTGCATGCAGTGATTGGCGGTCTATAGCACCTCTCTACAGTACAGTGCAGTACTACATGTCCTGTACTGCTCTTACATGTATTAGTGAGGTGCATGCAGTGATTGATGGTCTATAGCGCCTCTCTACAGTACAGTGCAGTACTACATGTCCTGTACTGCTCTTACATGTATTAGTGAGGTGCATGCAGTGATTGGTGGTCTATTAGCGCCTCTCTACAGTACAGTGCGGTACTACATGTCCTGTACTGCTCTTACATGTATTAGTGAGGTGCATGCAGTGATTGGTGGTCTTTAGAACCTCTCTACAGTACAGTGCGGTACTACATGTCCTGTACTGCTCTTATATGTATTAGTGAGGTACATGCAGTGATTGGTGGTCTATAGCGCCTCTCTACAGTACAGTGCGGTACTACATGTCCTGTACTTCTCTTAAAAGTAATCATCAGAAGCATGCAAAGAAAGGTCGTCTATAGCTCCTCTCTACAGTACAGTGCGATAATACATGTCCTGTACTGCTCTTACATGTATTAGTGGGGTGCATGCAGTGATTGGTGGTCTATAGCGCCTCTCTACAGTACAGTGCGGTAATACATGTCCTGTACTGCTCTTACATGTATTAGTGAGGTGCATGCAGTGATTGGCGGCCTATAGCGCCTCTCTATAGTACAGTGCTGTACTACATGTCCTGTACTTCTCTTACACATATTATTAAGCTGCATGCAGTGATTGGTGGTCTATAGCGCCTCTCTACAGTACAGTGCGGTACTACATGTCCTGTACTGCTCTTACATGTATTAGTGAGGTGCATGCAGTGATTGGCGGTCTATAGCGCCTCTCTACAGTACAGTGCAGTACTACATGTCCTGTACTGCTCTTACATGTTTTAGTGAGGTGCATGCAGTGATTGATGGTCTATAGCGCTTCCCTACAGTACAGTGCGGTACTACATGTCCTGCACTGCTCTTACATGTATTAGTGAGGTGTATGCAGTGATTGGTGGTCTATAGCACCTCTCTACAGTACCATGTGGTACTACATGTCCTGCACTGCTCTTACATGTATTAGTGAGGGGGATATTTGGAGGAACGGACAAGTTTAGTCAACATTACTCCTGTATGTCCAGTTTTATAAGTGACTGCAGGATCGGACTACACAGGAACCATAGAGATATATATAGCTGTATACACAAAACGGTGCAAGTTTTTTTTTTTATCAAGACTATTTGCTAATTGATTGTATTCTTCATCCTTGGGGTAGCAAATTATGAACATCCCCCTATTGTTACAGATAGATAATAAGATAGACATACACGAGAGGTCAATTCATCTTTTATTTCATAGAATTATATACTGAAAGTTATAGCTATGATAAAGGCGTGTAGCAGACAATGCATGTCTAACCTGAGTAAAATAATAGGCTTTCCATCTAGGCGCCATTTTTTTTTTCATTTTTGCACTCATTAGCATTTTTAGGGATAAAATTTTGATCTTTGAAAAGGGCTTTGGCCCTTTTGTGGGGTTTTTTTTGTAAACCTTTCCCAATTTGCTAGGTCAATGGCTATAAAATTTGGACTGCTGACTTCAAGATCTTCTTCTGGATATACGCCTTAGCTTAAAGGGGCGGCTGAATTTGCTGTTTTTTGGGGGATAAAAGGGTAAAAAAACAAGGTTAAGGGGTTTTTCGACATAGTTTCCCCTTGGGCATAATATTTATTTATAATAAAGGGGAGTTTTTTACATGTTCTTTTGTTTCCCCCATAGCCCGGGATGTACCCAGTGAGGAATCTAACATCAGTAGCTGATCGTTTTCCTTCTCATGGATTCCATGATCCCCTTTTATTTTCTGTTGGAAAAAACCCATCGGGTTTCCCCCAACCCAAAAGCAAAATGGGGAGGGGAGATGACCCTTTCTGGTTTGCTCAGTCTCCATCTTCTTTGGGGGGTAAAAAAGTGTTTTTTCCCTTTTCCAAACTTTTTTAAAAACTAATGGGGGGTGTCAAAAACAGGCCCGGGGGGGCCAAAAACTGGCCCGCAGGGGTAGTTATTTTTGGGCCCGAAAATATGGCCGGGGCAGTTAAAAGAGGAGATGGGAACAACCCTGGGAAAAACTGTGGCGGGGGAGGAAAACAACTCGGACAGCGGGGTTTGGTTTTGATAAGAAAAGGGGAGCTCCGGTAAAGCAGCAAAAGGGTTTACCCCAAAGACTTTGCCCCAAGTTTTTTTTGTTTTTTTTGAGTTTATACCCTTGATTTTAGTTTAAATTGTTTAAAATTTTTCCCCCGGGGCTGAGGTTTTGGGGGTTTTTGAAATACCTGAAAACTATCTAGGTGTTATAGGGAAATTCCAGGGGTTTCACTTTGAAAAACGGGATTAAACCCAGAAAAATTTTTAAATTTTCCCCCTACAATGTTGCCCCAGGGAAAGGCAAAAACAACTCCTAGGAGGCAATGTCCAATAGTCTTCTTCAGAATATTAGATCTGGGTATTGACCACTGATAGAGTTGTTTTTCGGGGCCAAAAGAGGGGGGTTTGGTTTAAAACGGTAGGCGAAGGGGGGGCCACTACATTTGGGGCAAAAAAGGGGGCACAAGGTGGTTTTAATTTGGGGTAAATTTTCCCCAATTTTTGGGGGCTTTGGGCCCTTTTTTTCTTAGGGCACCAGAATACCTTGTCCCAGGCCTGGTTGTATTTAAGAACCAGATGGAACCTAAGATGTCTTAATTGTGATTACGAGGGTGAAACTATGTTTTTTAAACATGGCTTCTTTTGCAAAAATTTTATTCTTAAAGGGCCAAATGCGGTGGGAATTTCATCAGTGGTAAGCGAAAATTCTGATATTTTTGGGCCAAAGCGTCAAAAGTTCTTAAAGGAGCCCTTTGATTGGGGGTTGGGTTTTGGAGTTGACTTCCCAAGTAGACCCCGTTCCTAATGCAAAAGTAAAAATAAATGTATTATTTTACATTCCGGACACAAAAGTAAAAGGGTGGGATTCTCATTAGATTTTTCCCGTTCAGTATTTAAAATGGGGTTTTTGGTCTTTTTTTTCCCGGTGTTTTTACAGTCTGGGTCTCGGTCATGTCTATGGGGTTTTGGACGTGGATCCCCCCAAAAAACCAAAATAGTTTTTTTTTGGGACAGGGTTTTTAACACTAGGTTTTAAACCACCCCCCCACGACCTCAATAGAAAATTTCATATGGAAAAGATGAAAGATTGAACACGTTCTACTGGCAAAACTCCGAAACTTTAAAAACCCGTTGAAATGAATTTAAAAGGGCGTTTTTAAACTTTTTGGGAGGTAAAAGGGGATAAATTTAAACTTTTTTTTTTAAGCGAGTATTTCAAGTCAAAAACCCCTGTAGACAAACTTTTGAAAAAACCGGGCAAGCTAGGGTATTGGGAATAACATTAGAACTACGGGTTTAAATGTTTTAAAAAACTTTCAATCAGAGCTCATAGCAACCAATCAGGGTCATAGGGGACCAATCAAGTCATAGAAACCAATCAGGCTCATAGCAACCAGTCAGAGCCCTAGAAAACCAGTCAGAGCCCATAGAAAACCAGCCCAGAGCTATTCAACCAATCAGAGCGCATAGAAAACCAATCAGAGCCCCAATAGAAACCCCAAAAATTAGAAACCTGCCCCCAGCTCTATTCAGATAAAGTTGGTGGTCGGGGTAAAAGGAAACCCATAAAAAACCATGGGGTCCCAATGAGAGCGACAAATTGTCTCTTATCTCAGGACTAAAGTAAAATCAACAATCAAGGAAATTTAAAAAACTTCACTAAAATGTCCTTTTTTTTGTTGAAAGCTAATCTCTAGTGAGAAATAGTAGTGAGAAAACCCCTTTAGGCTATGTTCACACCGGGTTATTTTTTGGGGGGTTTTTTTTGCTTAATACCGGTGAAAAGGGAAACCCCAAAAATCACGGTAACCCAAAAAGCTCTCATAGAAACTATGGAAATTTGCCTTTCCCTCCCCACTTTGTACCATATGATTTTATACGCCGGGGGATTAAAATAACGGAAATTATTTGCCCGGGAAAACGGGGCCGCGGGTAATGCCGTCTATGGGGCCCGCATGCTTTCCGGCCCCCCCCACGCTGGGGGGAGTAACGTGGTTCAGGACCCATCTCCCGAAACACACGATGTTTCTTGTACGTGCCCCCAGTACTCGTTTTGAAAAATTTAAACCCTTAAAAATTTTTATTTCAAAGAGGGGTTTCCTTAAATTTTTTAACATACGGTATATAAACAGTATACAATAAACTTCTGAGCTCCATCTAGTTTTTGGGCCCGGGGGGTAACCCCCCCCTATTAAACTTTTTGATAGCTGTTTCCCTCAGAGGATTTAAGGCTCTTTCAAAAAAAAAAAAAAAAAGTTTGAAAATATAATTTAAAAAAATAATTTAACGCAGCGTTTTAAAAATTTTAAATTAAACTAAAAAAAAGGTTTTAAGGGGGAAAAAATTTAGGTTTTCTAGAAAACTTAATTTCCGTCATGTGAAAAGTGTAAATTACCCGGTTTCCCTTGTCTTTTGGCAAATGATCTAGAAAAAAAAAAAATAAAAAATTTTTTTTTGGGCTTTGTTTTTCGTTATGAATGTATTTCCTTTTAAATCAAAAAATACACCATAAATAGAATTGAGTACATATACATGGGCAATGTTGGAGAGATGTTTTGGTTGCTGATAATTGGTATGCAGTTAACAAAGACCAAGCAAAGTCCATGAAGTCTTTGAGCGGTTTTTAAACGGTGTAGAGAAACGTTTTAAACGGGTTTTTCGGGGAAAAAAAAGCGTGGGGCGGTCGGAAAAAGGTGGGCCCGGGGCGGAGAAGCGTGGAGGGGGTTGGGGGAGAAGCGGGAAAAAAAAAAAGGTTTCGGAGAGGCGTGGGGCGGTGCGGAGAAGGCGTGGGGGTTGGGGGGAGGGCGTGGGAAAGGGTTTTCGGAGAGGGGTTGGGGGGTTGCGGAGGGCGTGGAAAGGGGTTGCGGGGGGGGGCGGCGAGGGTTGCGGAGAGGCGTGGAGGGATGTGGAGAGGCGTGGAGGGTTTTCGGAGAGGCGTTTGGGGGGTGGGGGGGTTTGGGGGGGACGCGCGGAAAGGGGTGGGGGGGAAGCGCGGAGGGATGCGGGGAAGCCTTGATCACCTATAATAATCTGAACACATTTATGAAAATATTGAAATTTAAAGCCCAAATTTTTCAACAGAATAGAAGTTTAAGGGGAAGTAAATAAAGGGAAAAAAAAAACATCCTTCCCCCTTTGCGCCTTTTAGACATTTAAAAAAACGACAAAAATGACTTCGGGTTCAAAGGGGGAGTAGGGGCATTGTCAAACAGCTGAAAAGGGCAGACTCAGCAAAAGTTAAAAATTCTAGTGTTTATAAAAATTTGGGTTTGGGGGTCATTTGACCCTTCGACCACATTTTTCTTGGGCCCTTGGTAATTTTGCAAAAATGTAGCCCTTAAAAGAACAGTTTTTTTGGGGTGTACGAAATTTTTTCCCAAGTTGGGAATATGGTGGACTGCTCTTGGCCTCCTATGCTATAATGAATGTTATAAAAATTAATATAAACACTGTTTTTTTATGGTTCAGGAATGTTTTTTCGGGGTTTCAGGGGCATGTGTAGGCCTAGCCCCTTTGGTTTTCTGACTATTTCTTTTTTGTCTGCTGGGATGGTCTGACCTTAAAACCGGGCCCCCATGATGTTTAAAAAGTTGCCTGCCCTGACCTACAACCTCTTACACATGATGAGTGAAAAATCCCCCTGCCCCGATTTTTAAACTTTTTGATTAGTTTACCTTCCTAATTCCTTCCATAACTGGGAAAGAAAGCCCAGCTAAAGGTAAAAGTCCCCTGCCGCAAAGTCCAAACCTTTTTATACCAAAGGGTTTTAAAGGTTGAAGACCAAGAGGCTACAAATTCTCCACTCTTCTTCTAGCATGTTTAAAAAGTCCCCTCGTTTTCTGCCACAGTGTTTGACAAAAAGGGAAAGGCTACCCAAATGACTACAGATCTAGAAAAGGTTTGGGAAATTTAAATGTAGTACCATGGGGGGGGGGGGGGGGGGAAAAAAATGGTTTCCTGTGAAAAGCGTGGATCAGAATGGTGGGATTTTCTATTACCTGTTGTCTGAGGGTCGTTATTGGATGTTCGTCGTTGACGGTACATGTATGAGCGAATGCAGGTGAGGAGTGAGCAAGTAACAGCCCAAGCTGACCATTTTATGGTCGTGAGAGGAAATTCATTGGACCTATGGAGAGGAGAGACAATCCAACCTTAGATAATTCTTGGTTGACGTAAGTGGCCAGGACTGGATGATGGACGCTGCTCACCTTGTACCTGAAGTCTCTGACTCTCCTTCTTCACGCCGCTGCCTGACGCCTGTATAACACAGGTGTATGTACCCGAATATTCCACCTGGACGAACTGAACTTGATATTTATTGGAAAAACTGAACCCCTGAACTTGTTTGCCATCTCTGTAGAAGGCGAACTGCAGCTCTGTACTTGGTCTGGGTTCGCTAATTTGTGTGTCACAAGTTAGGGTCACGTAATCACCATCTGTGACCATCTCTGGAGATACGGTCAGGACCGGAGGAGAGAAGAGCTCTAAAAAAAAAGAGGGAGAAAGTCCAAATAGGAATGTACAAGCAAAACTCGGTAGAAAGGAGAGGATGTGGATGATGAAGGGGCAGGATCTATATCATATTCTATTTCAATCTTAAAGGGGTTGCCCAACGAAAAAAAAAATTACTGCACGCCGATCCAGCACTGAAGCTCTAGCAGTGAGCACAAAGGCGTTTCTCTTGGTTACCGACCACTTCTCTGTGCCGTCTCTTTTATCTGACTGCACCAAGCATTCTTTGTCTAATCATGACAAAAGCAGAATAGAGAACACAGCGCTCCCTGTACTGGGGACTCCCATAGAACAGAAGGGAGAACACAGCGCTCCCCTAGACTGGGAACTCCCAACGACAAGAATGGAGAACACAGCGCTCCCCAGTACTGGGAACTCCCATAGAGCAGAATGGAGAACACAGCGCTCCCCTGTACTGGGAACTCCCATAGAACAGAATGGAGAAACACAGCACTCCCCTGTACTGGGGACTCCCATCGAACAGAATGGAGAGCAACTGTGCAAGCGTGTCCAGCTCTCCAATCTGCTCTATGACTTTCAGGGATCCTTTCCTGAGATAGGCGCCGGTCCCAGAGGTGGGCATCAGACATTGATGACCTATCCTAGCGATCTGCCATCATTTCCTATCGGGGTAAAACGCCTTTAAGTTTGTGGAAATCCAACCTAGAAATCTGCCACAAATTTATCAAATCTGAACCGATCACAGCTGCAAATGCTCCTGAGTCATTGACCTAGAACTGATCCTGGATTTACCTTGAACAGATACAAAAACGTCATCTAGGTAAGGCCTTAAATGATGATTGACGTGTTTGCCACACGTGTATGTCCCGGCAGTGCTCCTCTCTACATTTCTTATGTACAATTCTTCATTATTTCTCCAGTCTCTGATGACTCTGTTATCTTTGTAAAATATTGTCCATCCTGCAGAGTATCCGGGATAGTGGTGACATCTTAACCTTATCATGTCTCCTTCATAGACGTATAGCGGGGTCTGCAGGATGACCAAACCTATAATACACCATGAAATAAGATAAGGAGACAGATATAACCAGTCTTGTTACCCTGTGTGTATATGTGGGACCTGGTAGATTTACTCACCGTCACTAACGTCCAGTCTAACAGGGTCACTTCTTTCTCCAGTTCTGGTCTCACATCGGTAATTTCCACTCTGTGATGTTTCAGCATTGTAGATTGTATTGTATTTTCCCATTCCTAGATAATAATTGTCTTGTACCAGTGACTATACAGTCCTTCCCCTGTAGTAGATCCCT
Organism: Phyllomedusa bahiana; assembly: GCA_025379985.1. NCBI lineage: Eukaryota > Metazoa > Chordata > Amphibia > Anura > Hylidae > Phyllomedusa > Phyllomedusa bahiana. The sequence continues at coordinate 57,440 of JAODAL010008688.1, read as the reverse complement.
CATCACAGGTCATTGTTATAGACTCGGTTGTAAATATCTTCCTGTAGTTCGGGGTAAAGGTCACCACAGGTTTCATGGCGGCTCCTAGAAGACATCAGGTATGTCACAGTAAGGCTATGTTCACACGGTGTATTGTGGCATGTACAGTACACTGTGTGTTTCGAGAGCTCGTACTCCCGCGGCACGGAGGGGCTGGCAGCCCGCCGCCCCTATACACATGCATTACTCGCGGCGCGTCATCACCATGAATAAATGACATGTCACTTATCTCCCCGCGCATACAATACGATCGTATTGTATACGCGGGGAGAGGAGGCGTAATCCATAGTTCTCTATGCGAGCTATGGATTACCGTGATTGCGGGGCGCATTTAGCTACGTATTAAGTGCAATATGTGCCGAAATACGCCCGTAATTATGCTAGAAAATAAGCCGTGTGTACATACCCTTAGCTGCATATTTTTCAGATATACAGGCAGTCCCCGGGGTACATACGGGTTAGGGTCTGTAGGTTAGTTCTTAAGTTTAATTTGTATGTAAGTCGGAACCAATATATTTAGTACATGTATGGTGTGTATGTATGGTGTATATGGTGTGTAATTATAGGCAGGTATATGTCCCCATAGCAGGTATAGGCAGGTATATGTCCCCTCATAGGCAGGTATAGGTCCCCTCATAGGCAGGTATTTGTCCCCCACAGGCAGGTATAGGCAGGCTATAGGCAGGTATTTGTCCCCCACAGGCAGGTATAGGCAGGCTATAGGCAGGTATTTGTCTCCTAATAGGCAGGTATAGGTCACCTCATAGGCAGGTATAGGTCACTACATAGACAGGTATAGATAGGGCTTATTAAAAAAAACAAATAAAAATACATTTTTAGATGTACATTTCTAGATGTAATGATAGAACAAGTTCTAGTGACTGGGATTCTGGAGAAGGGTCTGGATACATTTCTAGATGTAATAATAGAACAAGTTATAGTGACTGGGATTCTGGAGAAGGGACTGGAGACATTTCTAGGTGTAATAATTTAACAAGTTATAGTGACCAGGATTCTGGAGAAGGGTCTGGATACATTTCTAGATGTAATAATAGAACAAGTTATAGTGACCAGGATTCTGGAGAAGGGTCTGGAGACATTTCTAGATGTAATAATATAACAAGTTATAGTGACCAGGATTCTGGAGATGGGTGTGGAGACGTAATAATATAACAAGTTATAGTGACCAGGATTCTGGAGAAGGGTCTGGATACATTTCTAGATGTAATAATATAAAAAGTTATAGTGACATAAGTTATAGGATAAAGAGTAAAAGAACAAATGTGGTCACTTACCTTCCTGTATGAGAAGCAGCCCTATAAGACAGAATTGGAGAACAGTTTACAGATCTAATATAGTCCTGGTACATTCCTTCACTGCAGTTTATCACAATATAGGACCCCAAAATGCATAGCAGGGCATTAATGTAATCCAATAGATTTCCCCGAATAACTGCAATTTACTCTAATTAGTAAAACATTTTTTCAGTGCCCAACAGAAAGGTGCAAATAGTTAGAATTTCCTGCGGATGGAAGTCAGGAGAGAATCTCGTAAACGATGCTGATAGTGATCAGTTCTGAAATAGATCATGTCGATCACTGAGCACATCAAGAACTGATCGCTATCGGCATCATTTACAAGATCCTCTCCCAACCTCCACCCCCAGGAAATTTTAACTTTTCACACTTTTTTTTTAGGTGGGTGCTAAAAATGTGAAAAAAATGTAAAACCAAAAAGAAAAACCTCTCCAAAGACTAAGTAATAGGTCTCATATACTCATTACCTATGTACAGTATATTATATTATATCCTAACAAGACAACATGGGTAAGACCAAACAAAGAACACATAGTCAATATAAAAATTTGATTTTATTAATTTAAAAATATTGAAAATAAAAACATGATTGGTAGGAAGATACTTCTGGAGTAAGTGGGTAACACTAATAACTAATCAGATATATATATAATATACAAATAAATACACACATACACACACACATATATAGACACACACACATGTATGTGTGTGTATGTATATATATATATATATATATATGTGTGTGTATTTATTTGTATAATATTGTGTATATATATATATATGTGTATTTGTATAATATTATTATTATTATTATTATTATTATTAACATTTATTTTAAAGCGCCATTGATTCCATGGCGCTGTACATTTGAGGGGGGGTCACATACATGATATGTCAAGTGAGTACAATAATGACAATGAATGACGTATAACTGGTACAGAGGGAGAGAGGACCCTGCCCGCGAAGGCTTACAATCTACAAGGAGGGGGGAAGGGACAGGAGGTGAGGGGCAGACATGTTTGTGGGGTAGTACGGTGGCAGCAGGGTTATTGTAGGTTATAGGCAATCCTGAAGAAATGGGTTTTCAGGTTGCTTTTGAAGCTGGTGAGAGTGGCAGAGAGTCTGATGTGTTGGGGCAGTGAGTTCCAGAGTGTGGGGGAAGTGCGAGAGAAGTCTTGGAGACGGTTATGTGAGTAGCTGATAAGAGGGAAACAGAGAAGAAGGTCCTGTGGGAGCGGAGATTGCGTGAGGGGATAATCTGGAGATTTGAGCGGGAGATGTATGGAGGGGAGAGGTTTTTGGAGAGCCTTTTTAGGTCATGGTTAGCAACTTGAAATGAATTCGCTGGGCAATGGGAACCCAGTGAAGGGATTGACGGGAGGGGAGAGGCAGAGGAGAGCGAGGGAGAGGTGGATAGACGGGCAGCAGAGTTGAGGTTTGGTTTGGAGGGCAGCGGAGGTGCTCGTGGGAGCCCACAGAGAAGGATGTTGCAGTATCGAGGCGGGAGATGAAAAGGGCATGGACCAGCATTTTTTGTGGTGTCGAAGTTGAGGAATGAACGGATTGCGAGAGATATTTTTCAAGTGGAAGCGGCAGGCAGAGGTGAGGGTTTGGATGTGTGGTTTGAAGGGGACAAGGGGAGTCGAGGATTACCCCAAGGCAGCGGACTTGCGGAACAGGTGAGAGTGTGGAGCCTTTGACAGTGATAGAAGATCAGGTGGAGGGATGGAGGGGGACGGTGGAAAGAGATGAATTCTGTTTTCTCCACATTTAGTTTTAGGAGACGTGATGAGAAGAAGGAGGAAATGGGAGGACAGACAGTCAGGGATCCGGGAGAGTAGAGAAGTGACATCTGGGCCAGAGATGTAGAGTTGGGTGCATTTAGCATACAGGTGGGGAATGAAAGCCCTGTGAGGCTATGAGCTGACCCAGACCAAGGGTGTAGATAGAAAAGAGTAGTGGACCCGGATGACCCCTGGGGGACACCACAGAGAGTGGCCGGGGTGGAGGGGTGGAGCGAGAATGGAGAGACGCTGAAAGTCCCATCAGTGAGGTACGAGGAGATCCAGGAAAGAGCCAAGTCCGTGATGCCAGGGGAGGAGAGGATTTGTAGCAGGAGGGAATGGTCGGCAGTTTTCAAAGGCAGAGGAAGTCTAGAAGGAGGAGGACAGAGTAGTGGCATGAGGCTTTAGCAGTTACAAGATCATTAGTGACTTTGGTTAGGGCGGTTTCGGTTTGAGTGGTGGGGTCGAAAACCAGATTGTAGTGGGTCAAGAAGAGAGTTGGAGGAGGGTGGGAGGCACTGAAGATAGACGTGCTGCTCGAGGAGTTTGGGGCAAAAGGGAGGGAGTGAGATGGGGCGATAAATTGGACAGAGAGGAGGGATCAAGGGATGGTTTTTAAGGATGGGAGTGACGTAGCATGTTTAAAGGAGGAAGGGAAGATGCCTGATGTGAGCGATAAGTTGAAAAGATGGGTGTGAGGGCTGGGATGAAAGTAGCACTAAGGTCTGGGTAAGGTGTGATGGCAGTGGGTCAAGATTACAGGTGGGGGAGGTTGGATTTGGACAGTAGAGAGGGAAAAATCATCATGTGTGTAAGAGTGGGAAAACAAGTTAAAGGGGGGAAAGGGATTGTGCAGATATAGAGGAAGGCGCTGGGGACTGGGGGCTAAAGGTTTTTCTCTGATTGGTTTAAATTCCTTGTGGGGGAAAAGTGAAGGGAAAATTCGTCTGCTAAAAAAGGGGAAGAGGGTGGGGGGGTGCTGGGGGGCGGAGGAGAGATTTAAAAGGGGTTTTGGAATAGTTGTCTGGGGTTTTTAGACGGGGATATGAGTTTGGGGAGGGAGAAGTAATCCTTTTTTGGGCAAAGGGTGATCTTTTTTTAAAAATGATGTAGTGTTTTTTTTAAATTAATATATTAATATTATATATATATATAATATATATTTTATAATATATAAAATTTAAATAAATATATTTATTAAAATATATATATATATAAAATTATATGGGGTGGGGTTATGTATATATGTGTTTATATGTTTTTTTAAACTTTATAATTTCATATTTGTGTATTTGTTTGTATAATTTTTTTAAAATATGTGTGGGTATATATAAGGGTGTATTTGTAATATTATATAATGTGGGGAAATGTATATATATGTGTATTTATTGAAATTTATTTTGTATAATACTTTTTTATAAGGTGTATTTGTTTAATATTTTATTTTATTTATATTTACTGTATGTGCGTGTGTATTTGTGTTTTTTTATTTTGGTAAATTATTATATATATATGTGCATTTATTTGTTTTTAATAAAATATATTTTTATAAAATTTTAGTGTGTGTTGTTATAAGTGCATTTTTTTGTATAATATTAAATATTTTTTAATATATGTGTGGGGTTGTGTGTGTATGTTAAAATATTTAAATCTACCCAAATCCCTTTGCAATAAAAATTTCAAATATCATTTTTAAAGCGCGGGAAAAAGGTCAAAAAATAAAAAAAAAAAGCGGAAAAAAGAAACCAAATTCGACGGAGTTACGAGTGTTAAATCGAATTTGTTCGAAAAAAATCCGAAACCAAAATTTCCCTCAAAATTCGAGGTTCGCCCTCAAATTTTTTTGGGCACGTCATCTCTAAGTTCCCCTTAGAAAAAACCTGACGCCGTTTGCCCCTCTATGCCCCGTCCCCCTGTATTTTGGTTGGTATAAGTCTTTGGGTTTAAAAATTTTAGGTGTTGTGTGAAAGTGTGTTATAATATATAAAAATTATGTATTTTGATGGGTGTGGGGTGTATATATATATGTTGAATGTGTGTTGTTTTATATATTTTGTAGGGATGTGTGTGTTTTGGTATATTTATGTTGGTATGTATGTGTTGGGTTTTTAAATATATGTATGTAATTGTGGTGTGTATTATATAGGGTAGTGTGTGTGTGAAATAAATATTTATTTTTATAGGTAGGGTTATGTTTTTTGTTGAAATTTATATAATATATTTTTTTAATAGGTATGGGGGGTTTTTAAATTTTATTATATATTATATATATATATTAGGGGTGGTGTGTGGGGTTATTTATATAATTAGGGATTTTGTGTGTGGGGGGAATATATATAAAATTTTAGGTAGGGGTTGGTGTGTTGAAATAAAAATTTTTGGGATGTGTTGGGGGTTTTGTATTTTTATTTATATGTATGGGGTGTTTATATTAATGGGTGTGGGGGGTTGTATTATATTTATAATTTTTTAATAAAAAGGGCAAATAGGGTTTTAATTTTGGTTTGGGGGTTTTTGTAAAATAATGAAATGATTTGTTTCCATTTTTTTCCTGTGGAATCCCGCTTGTACCTCACGAAACAACGGGCTTTTATGCGTTTTTTTCCGGGAGGGGTTTCCCTGGGTTGAAAAGGGTAATTGAGGGCGGTTCTTGAGGCTTTTTTTCCCCAGGTAAAAATGCCATGGGAAACAATGGAGCACTTAAAAATTTTTTGGATTATTGGCCGTTTTTTTTGGACGGGGTTTTGGGAAAGCTCACCATTGTTTCCCTAGGGGTTTTGGGTATGTTGTTTCAGAAAGAAAAACACCCAACAAATACCAAATTTGTTTCAATAAAATTATAATCTTTCCCCAGTTTACCTTCAATTCTGGGAAAATTTTTAGATTTTGCGGGCAAAAAAATTGTACATAAAAAGGGGAATTCTTTGATAAATATTGACAAAATAAGCCAGTGCCCCCTTTGGTAAAAAAGGGACATGGGAAAAACTTGGGTTGCACCCCGGGTTTTTTTTATCTAATGCCCGGTATTTGTATGAGATTATGGAACCCCCTCTTATAGTCTAACGTAATACAGAGACTGAAAAGCATACAAATCATTGCACTTACAGAGAAATTTTATCGCAAAACATCTCCGGGTTGTGATGGCGAAAAACACGAAAATGATTTTTAAATGAGAGAAGTTGATCTTTGTCAGTATCTTCCTGCAACTTGCAAGAAGGAAGGAAGGAAAAGGGGAAACCCAGCCAGTAAAAAAAATGCTACTTTTTTTTTTAAATAGATGTGGGGGCGGAGTATAAAACGCCCCTTCAGGTGTGTTTTTTGGGGTGAGATGGTCCTAGCGCAGTTCCGGGCGTGATTGTGGGGGTAATGGTAGTCCCCCTAATGCCTAATGTTAAAAAAAAAGGTTAGAAAAGGGGCATTTTAAGGGGGGAAAGTTATTTGGGGAAAAACGTCTAGGGGGTTTGTAATAAAAAACCTTTTTGGGGTTCCCGCCATGGAAAAGTCTGAACCTTTTTTAAAATTTTTGTTTTGGTCAAAAGTGCCAAAATTCATAAGCTTTTTAGAGATTATTTTCCGGGAATGGGCCGGGAGGTCTTAGCATTTTTCCCACTGTGCTCATTAGTATTTATTTAATTGATCTTTTATGTCACTGTTTGATCACCGTCACTCTTGTTTGTCACCAGGATTTTTTTTGATGTAGTGCCCTTCTGGGACCCTCTTGAGGTCTAGGGAGGGAATGTGTGGCCATCAGGTTCCTTTCCTTCTAGCATACCCAGCTCTCTTTGGAGGGGCCAGTCTTGTTTCGAGCCCCAGGGTTTTGAAACTTAAAATTATTGGTTGAAAAGGCCCTGGGCCGACCTCCTAAACGAGCCCCAAAAACCTCCCTTTTCCTAAAATGGAAGTGGGGGGTTGGACCTCCATAGACATGAATGGGAGTTCCGAGTATAAAAAAACCTTTCCTGAACAGAGGGGTTGGTTTGGGAAATCTTCCTTTAGACATGAATGGGGGGTTGCATAAAAGAACTTTTTGAACGTTGAAAAAAAAGGGGGTTTGGTCTCACTCCCCAAAACAAGAGGGGTATCGTTTAGGAAAACCACAATGTCGGGTTTAGGTCCGGTCATACCTCTGTGACCCCCCCCAAAAAACTTTCTTCAAAAACAAGCCCAAAACCTCTCCATTCTGAAGGGAAAAGGAGGGGGTTGTGCATTTTCCATGGGACATGAATGAAGTTCCAATTTATAAAATTGCCCTGAACGGAGAGGTTGTTGGGGGGATTTCCCCCCTTAACATGAATGGGGGGTTTCTGAGTATAGAATATTCTGAACGGAAAAGGTGGAGGATTTCTCCCATAACATAAATTTGGGTTTTTCCCGTAAGAACTTTCTGAAACGGAAGAGGGGGTGGGGGACTCTTTTTGCATAAATTAGGATTTTCCCAGTATGAACTTTCAAAGGGGAGAGGTGGTGGGCCACTCTCCTAAGACATGAATGGGAGGTCCGATTATAAAACTTTTCTGAAGGGGAGAGTGGTTCGGGATTTCCCCCAAATAGCAGGGAAGGGGAAATTTCCCTGATTAAGTGTTCTGAAAGGAGAGGGGGTGGGGGACTCCCCCAAGATATGAATGGGAGTTGGGGTTTAAAAAATTTCTAAAATTTTGAAAAAAAAGGGGGTTTTTTTACTCAAAAAAAGAGGGGTATCTCAAGGTTATGCCATCAATGTCTGATAGACCCGGGGTATTGCCTCGGGAAACTCACACCTATCTTCTAAAAAAGGGCCCAAAAAAACCCTCCCCCTTTTCTAAAAGGGAAGGGGGGGTTTTGCATTCCATAGACTTGAATGGATTTCCGAGTAAAAATTTGTTCTAAACAAAAAGGTGGTGGGGATTTCCCCCAAAAAAAATTTGAGGAAATGGAGAGGGGGGCCCGGGACTCCCCCTTTGGATGAATGGAGGGGTGGTCGGGACTCTCCCATAGCCCATGGAGGGGAGTTCTAGTATAGAATTTTCCCTTGAACGGAGAGGTGGTGGGGACTCTCCCATAGACATGAATGGAGGGGTTGGTGGGGGACTCTTTACTAGACATGAATGGGGTTTGAGTATAGAACTTCCCTGAACGGAGGGGTGGTCGGGACTCCCCCATAGACAGGGAATGAAGTTCCGAGTATGGGTTGATATGGGGGAAAAACCCCCTTTTAAAGGGGGATAAAGGGGGGCAAATGAGCCAACAACATAGTAGTATTAGTACTCCGGATTTATATTGCACCAGTATATTCTGCAGCACTTTACAATTGGGAAAGATAGCAAAATTTTAAAATGCCCAATAAAAAAACCCGAATAAACAAAAAAACAGAAGGACAGAGAGCCTTTGTCATAAGACCCTAAATGGGGGGAAAGGGGAACTCTAAATAAAAAAGCGAAGTTTTACCAGCATACCCCGGACATTTGTGGGGGGTAATTTTGGGGTTTTTTAAAGGGGCATTTGGGACAGGTGGTGGCCACAGGTACCCCCTTTCCCATCGGGATATTTTCAGCTCTAGGCCCAAAGGAAAGGGGACGTCCCTTTTGGGATCTCGTAGCCGTTTGTTTTATGTTGTAGATCGGTCTCCTGGTTCCATAGACCTCATCCATTTTATATGATAGAAGACAAATACTGCGGCAATAAAACTTGCCCTCCAAAAATTCAGACGGTTTAAATATTCTGGGGGGTGTACCCGAATTGTCTGTGTTTTTCTAAAAAAAAAAAATACTCATTGAGTTTAATTTTATAAAGAATAAAAGAACATTTCTACAGTAACGGGGATGTCGGGAAAACTGGGGTTTAGTACACCGGGTGTTATTTTTGGGGACGGTTGGGGTTTCTTCATCACTAAATTAAAATTTCAATTGTTATTATTTCAAGGTCGGGACTCTCCCATAGACATGAATGGGGGGTTTTCCCAGTAAAAAGGGGGGTTCTGAACGAGAGGTGGTCGGGATTTCCCCCTTTAAAACCATGAAGGGGAAAGTTCCGAGTTTTGGAACTTTCTAAACAGAGGGGTGGTGGGCCCCTTAGAAATAAGGGAGTTCCAGTTTTAAAAATTGTTCAAAATCGGAGAGGGGGTTTGGGACTCTCCCTAGACATGAAGGGATTTTCTGATTTAATAGAATTTTCTGAAGGGAGAGGTGGTGGGGGACTTCCCCTTTGGGGTTTTTTCGGGCCCCGTTTAGGAGATTGTGGGGGCCCCCGAGTTTAAAAAGACCTTTCAAATTGATGGCATTTTCCGGGAAATTTTGCATGTATGTCGGAAAATTTGGGGTTAGTACCCCCATTTGATGATTTTTCCTTGGAAGGGTTTTGTGGGTCTTCAACACTCAATAAAATTTTACATTTTGGTTATTTTTTAAAGGGGCATAACCAACTGGGAGTCCCCATTGCCCAACCCTGTACCCAAGGCTATGTCCACATGAGGAGTATTTCAGTTGGAACCCACACAGTTTTCGGATTTGGGAAATTTCTCGTCAAAAACCTGAAAGAAAACCCCCCCATTGACCTAAAATAGTCATCGTTTTCAACATCGCGTATTTACTTTTGGTCGGTTTTAAAAACCTAAAAAAACGTGAACGTGTTCGGGTCTTCTATCGTTTTCCGTTGGGAAAAATTTTTCTATTGGGTAAATTGGGGAGGGTGAAATTTTTTGGGTTGAAGGGCCCTTTTTTGGATGGGATCTGTCCCAAAAACCCCAAAAAAATTGGGTTTTTAATTTTTTAACCTTTTTTTTGGGGTTGGGTTGTTTTAAGTAAAAACTAGTGTCTCTATCTTCAACATGTTTGACAGCCTAGTCTATGCTATACACAGAGATCCATAAGAGTTCAACCTTGTTAGGATTTTCCACCTTTTGGGTGGATTTCTACCCCCCCTATGTGCTTTTTTGGCCCAAACCTTGGGGGGCAAATTTGTAATGATGGGGTTGGGGTCTTTCTCAACGATAACGGGGAACTACCCCCAGCAACCTTTTCTTCAAGGGGTTTGGTTTGTCCCAAAGTTTTTTAAAAAAAAAAAATTTAAACTTTATTTTTTTGGGGGATGATCACAATGTCACTGACCCAGAGAGTCAAGTGGTTTGTCACTCATACTAAATGGTGAACAAGGCCGGAAAATTCCCGGGATTTTTTTTTCTCTTCCCTTTTAAAAGAAGGTTCAAAATTAAAATTTTGGGCCCCCAAAAACCCAAAAAAAAATTTTCATCTCGTTCTGTGAAAATAAAAGCCCTCACCCAGCTCCATTGATGCAAAAATAAAAAATTATATTTTTTAGCTATTGCCCTGCTCCCGGGGTTTGCTTTTATTTTCCCCCAGTGGCTGAATCCTGCACGGACTTCGGGAAACCCAAAATTGGGGCGCTGCGCAGGGGGAGGCTGGCTGTCAGCTTTAAACCGGGGCTCTCCACTGAAAGACGGGGAGGGGTTTTATTACCACCCCTCCCTTCTCGATCACTGTGTGTTTTTAACAGTGGGCGGGAAAGCCTCCTAGACCCTTTGCTTCCTAGTCCCCGGGCAGCCCGTGCCCCGGGGTTTGATAACTGCATGACCCTACGGGGTCTTAGCACCCAAAACCACTCTGCAGCCCTTTCCAAAGATTTTTCCTCAAAAATCGGGGGGTATTTACAGCCCCATTACAAAAAAGAAATAAAAAAAAAATTTAAAAATACCCCCTTGAGTTTTTTTGACTTTATGGGGGGGAAACTTTATGTAAAATAAAAGAATAATAAAAAATAACATTTTATACAAAAAAATAGCCACAACCGCAACTTTTAGCCCCGCCCTCGACAAACCAAAAACTTTACATCACCTATATATAAAGGATACAGTAACAAAACCTATTTTAGCACCACTTGTGCTGTTAAAAAAAAAATGAAAAACAGACTTTTTATAATTTAGTTTTTTTACTAATATATTATTTAAAAAAAACTAATGTAAAAATTTCATTAACATAAAGTATACTGAAATGCAGAAAAAAAAGAGGAAAATATTTGTTGAAAAACTAAGTATGAAAAAGCTATCTAGTGTTCATACCCTCATGTACTAAGGAAAATGTGCTTGGTCAGGTAAGAAGGTAAACGACCCATTTAAGAACTGTTTAAAATATGGTGACATGAAAACAAATGATTTAAAAGAATATTAAAAAAATAAAAAAAAGTTTTTAATTTGCAAAATAAGTAACATTAAAACTATATAAATTTGGGGACACTAAAGTCTTCTCTATATACGGAATAAAATAAATGTATTTTATACCTCATAGTAAAACAATGTAAAAAAAAATTGTGGAATTGCGTTTTTTTTTTACATTTTTTCAGTATATTAAAAGTACCACAACATAGTGCCATTAAAAAGTACCAAAGACAAGTTCTCATGAAAGTTTTTGAAAAATTGGGTTGAGGAATATTTTAACCCTTGGAAGAGTATTTATGTTGTGTTAACAATTTAATAGTACATTAGATTAAAAAATATTTCTCTCTCGATGTCGCGTTAATCAGGGAGGTATCGGTTTTAACCAGAGGTGGGGGGGTTCTTCCTATTTGTGGCTATGACCTGTATGACCCAGCCACCAGCGTAGGACAACCTGGTGTCTCTTATTGACGAAGCTCCTGTGCCAGAACCGCACTTTTGTCATTAGGAGTTGCCTGGAGACTCAATATGAGAGTTTATAAGGATTTAAATAAGAGGAGGTCCTGAGGGAGAGTTTCATGTATGGTCCAAGCAGAGCTGTCCCGTATAGAAGTTATAACCCGTCTCCATACTCGCCCTGTATTCGGATTATTTCCTCGGCACTTCTCTTCCTTACTCTATCATCGGTAGTTTCGACTTCACATGAATAGTTCCCAGATTCTTCCACCTGAACATCGTAGACTTCATAGGTGTCGTTGACACCAAACCCCTGAATAATTCGTCCTTCTCTATAGAAAGCGAACCACAGTTGTGTCTTCTGTCTGGAAGGATGGAGACTTGTCTCACATTTTAGGGTCATGTTATCTCCCATTGAATAACTTTTTCGAGTCACTTTTATTGTTGGCGTCAGAAGCAGCTCTGGGAAAGGAACAAAATGAGAATGTTTTATTCTTTAATTTCATTGAGATTTGTTCTTAGACATTTAACATGATAAGGTCAAGTTTCTCTGTATGATTTAATCAGTTGGGGGATCTGAAAATCAGGCACCTAAAGGTACTGAAAGGGGAGATTGGACAGTGTTTTAGAAGATCTCTAAAGTAAAATGGTGATAGAAACCAAAATGTACCTTCTACGTGATCATATCTCTTAACAGCAAAGGGGGCAACTCCTAACTAAATGTTATGACCAGATTTTCAGTTACCTGTGGGACAGATCCAGGGAAGGTAGAAAATTAAAGGGGTTGTCTCACTACAGATAATGATGGGGTATCACTAAGATATGGCATCAATGTCTAATAGGTCCAGGTCACACATCTGGGACCCGCACCTGTCTCCTTAACGAGCCCCAAAACTTTTTCATTCTGAACAGAGAGGTGGTCGGGAGTCTCCCATAGACATGAATGGAAGTTCCGAGTATAGAACGTTCTGAACAGAGAGGTGGTCGGGACTCTCCCATAGACATGAATGGGAGTTCCGAGTATAGAATGTTCTGATCGGAGAGGTGGTCGGGACTCTCCCATAGACATGAATGGGAGTTCCCGGTATAGAACATTCTGAACGGAGAGGTGGTCGGGACTCTCCCATAGACATGAATGGGAGTTCTGAGTATAGAATGTTCTGAACGGAGAGGTGGTCGGGACTCTCCCATAGAGGTTTCGGGGCCCGTTTAGGAGATTGTGTGGGTCCCAGAGATAGAGACCTATCAGACATTGATGGCATATCCTAGTGATACGCCACCAATGTCTGTAGTGAGACAACTTCTTTAATTTTCTTACAGGGGTGTTCTCATAAAGCATTTTTCAGCACTGCAGGTTGACTCATGGCTAGATACGAGGAGGACAGCGCCTGTGGACGTTCTAACTATTCATTTCTATGGGTGTTCCGAATATAGCCAAGCGAGTGTGCTCAGCTATATCTGGAGCTCCCATAGAAATGAATGAGGAAGAAGGTCTCAGATAGATGGAGTAAAAGTTCTCAGTGTCCACACTCACCCTCTATCTGGATTATTCGCTTTGCACTTCTCTTCCTTACTCTGCCATTTGTAGTCTCTATGTCACATGAATATTTCCCAGAATCCTCCAGCTGAACATTGTGGACTTCATAGATATCACTGAAGCCAAATCCCTGAACCGTCCGTCCTTCTCTGAAGAAAGCAAATTGCAGCTGTGTGTTCTGTCTGGAGCGATGGACGCTTGTCTCACATTTTAAGGTCATGTTATAATCCTTGAAAAAAAAATTGGGGGCTACTTTTTTAGTCGGAATGGTAAAGATCTCTAGAAAAGGAACAAAGTGATAACAATATTTTACCGGGTAGATTTAATCAAAAGCAGGAACATTTTAAATGACATTTACCAGCAACATATGAAATTGTAGAGAAGACTTTAATAAAAGAGAACTGTCCATACAAAAAACTTTCTCAAAGGTTTCATGAATTTTTCAAATGTTCTCATAAACCAATGACAACATTTATCAGTCAGTCTTGAACTGTCCTAAATCATAGTCCAGAAAACTGCGCTGTTAAATGTATAATGGGGAATAGGACAGGACCGGGTCAATCCTCTGCTCCATCTGATGTGCAATCTATTCATACTTAGCCCTGACCATTTAAAGAGAATTTGTCATCAGAAAATGACAGATTTTTAAAGAATTTTCGGTTATGTTTTTTTTTTAATTTTCCATATTACTTTTTAAAAAGTCCTGCAGTTTTCCCTTTGGCCACTAGATCAAGTTATAGTTTGATATTTCCTGTTCTGTATTGAAAACTTTTCAGCAGTCTCCTCATTATCAGCACAGGCAGGATTACACTTAAAGGTGGCACCAATGTGTATACATAACACAGGATCCACCAGTCACAATAGGAGATAGTCACAGCTCCCCTTATCACCCTCCCAAGTCACAGAACATGCCCACAACACTCTCCTATAGAAGTCAATGGGTCTGCTCCTGTTCACAGGCTCCTATGTCCATGAAGCTGCTGTAAAGCATGTTGTCAAGATGGCCACCCCCACAATCCTATACAGACAACTAAATAAAAAAATCTAGAATACAAAACTAATAACAGCTAAGAAGAAAATTAATAACAGCTAAGACATATTCCCTATGTCTATGTCTGGGAGAATTATTTTCTATTGTATTGAATTGGAAAGGAATGCGGCCTGTCAATTTAGAGAGGTTTTCTCACTATGCAGTTTCAGAGGCAGCTTTAGAATCACACATGCTGGTCAGACTGATAACGAGTGCAAGAGATTTATAAAGTGTATTACACAATCTGCAGAGCTTGAAAGGGTGTTTACTTAGCTAAATGAGAAGCTTTAAAAGTCAGTTACTTGAGATAAGACTCTTCAGGAGGTGGCTCATCATGGTTGGAGTGAATGACTGATTGAGGCTTAGAGCAATGAGAGATGAGAGAGAGCAAGGAGAGGTGGGGAAGAGATGGTCGTAACTAGAAACTTGCGTGCTCTAAGAGGGGATACAATCTTTATCTTCTGACCAATGAAAAATCATCAAAGAAATATATTTAGAAAAAGTCTTCTGTTACCTGTCCCTACATGTAGGAAACTTATTTAAATATTTTTCTATGTGCAACCCATTTACCCAGCCAAGACCTTATTCTGCATAGTAATGTGTAATCCTAGGTATTCTTAGGGCATGGTTTCAAAACCACATAAGCCAACATACAAATTTGGCCAGACCTGCACCAAAAGTCAAGGGGAAATACTCAACACATATGGGGTACTGTTCAAGTAATAATCCCCAATTCACTTAGACTACAAAGCAGTTAATTTTGGATTTGTAGGGGGGGGGATTTTTAGGTTTTTTTAGAGCTTCACCCAAAAAATCCACCACAAATGTGCCCCATCTCAACTTCTCCGAACTCGGCAATAATTGACCTATTCTGGATTTACCTTGAGGAGATACATAAACTTCATCTTCATGGTCGTAATACAGTAGATGATGATAGACTTCTTTTATACACTTGTACTTCCCGGCAGTGTTCCCGTCAACATTTTTGATGAGAATTTCCGCATGATCTGACCAACCACTGATGGCTCTGTTGTCCTTGTAAAATATTGTCCATCCTGCAGAGTATCCGGGATAGTGGTGACATCTTAACCTTATGTCGTCTCCTTCATAGACATATAGCGGGGTCTGCAGGATGACGCAACCTGGAATACACCATGAGGAGACCGATATATTCAGTCTGTGTGATTCAGCTTGTTACCTTCTGTGGATATTTGTAAACCTATTTACTCACCATGACTAACATGTAGTCCAAGCGGGTCACTTAGTTCCCGTAAACTGGACAGACATTGGTAATCTCCACTCTGATGTTCCTGCATTCTGTATTGTATAGTAATTTCCACTGCTTATAGGATGTCGGTGATAACTCAGCCCTTCCCCTGTAGTAGATCCCACATCACAGGTCATCGATATAGACTCAGTCGTAAATATCTTCCTGTAGTTTGGGTTGAAGGTCACCACAGGTTTCATGGCGGCTCCTAGAAGACATCAGGTATCACACAATGACCTGCACTTTCGTCATACATATTTATAGTACAAATTTTGACCAGAAAATATAGAAACATCTACAGTCCAAAAAATGAAACTCATAATGGTTAGAAACCTAACCAGGTTCACCATGAACCAATGAACTATCCCAGATGTTCTCCTGAACCTGTCACCGTGAGATCCCATAAATGAGGTCACCTATGTGAGTTCCCATCAGATCTGTGCCCTCTATGACTGCATTGAGTCTCATACTCAAAAATCATATGCACCTCCAAATGGTATCAATAAAAACTTGCCCTACAAAAATGAGCGCTCACATGGGTCCGAAAATGTAAAAAAAAAATTTGGTTTTAGAAAATGGAGAAGCAAAGCAATTTTTTTTTAAATTAGTAAAACATAAAGGAAAGTTTATAATGTGGTTTCCATGTTCTTATGTTATTTGTATCACACTGAGAACGCCATAAAAAAGTATTGGTGCAATTATGTTTTCCCATGATCCCATTGTGATCATTCCGGCGCGCATTTTGCCGCATATTTGTGCTCTAATACGGGCGAGATACGCGCCGAAATTATGGTAATTCATAGTTCTCATAGAGAACTATGGATTGCGCCTCCTCTCCCCGCTCGTACAATACGATTGTATTGTACGTGCGGGGAGATAAGTGACGTCAATTACTTGCGGCGAATACGCGCCGCGAGTAATGAATGTCAATGGGCCAGCGGGCTGCTGCCCCCCCACGGTGTGGGAGTACGTGCGTAGTAGCGCGAGCTGCTGAAAGACACGATGTACTGTGGCGCGTACTGTACGCGCCGCAGTACATCGTGTGAACATAGCCTTTAAGATACAAGATACACGTCTGGAGATTTTTATATAATGCGCACTTCCTTCATTATGTTACATTCATTTTATGAGAGGACTTCACCCAAATTTAAATTTTTCCAGTAGTATCAGATTGGACTCCACTGATTGGCAAAGAGTTGTCTTCTCCGATGAGTTACATTTTCTGCTACATGAAATAGATGGACATTGGCATGTCAGGTGATAAACATCAGAGAACAGACGTACTGCAAGCGTTGCTGGAAGAACACAAGCTGGTGATGGCTGTGTTATGGTCTGGGGGATGTTTTCGAGGAATTCTGGGCCACTTATCCATGTGGAAGGTGCTCTCACCCAGATTGGGTGTGATCCATACATGCTGATTGTCTTCCCTGGAGTAGATGGGATCTTCCAGCAAGACATGTCACATGGCAAGAAATGTCCGACATTGACTGGAAGAGCAGGACCAAGACTCCAAGTACTACTCTGGATTCTATTTCCCCAGACCACAATTGAGCCTGTGTAGAAGTCCCTGGATGGTGGTGTTTCTCTAACCCCCCAAACACCCCCAAAAAAGGGGGGGGGCCCCTGGGTGGTGGGTTTGGCTCATGGCCCCCCAGCAGTGTGGGGCCCGGATGGTTGGTTTTGGCTCTATGGCCCCCCCGCAGCTGTGGGAGCCCCTGGATGGTGGTGTTGGCTCTATGGACCCTCCACAGCTGTGGACCCCTGGGTTGGTGTTGGCTATGGACCTCAGCAGCTGTGGGACCCCTGGATGGGGTGTTGGCTCTATTTGGATACTCCAGCAGCTGTGGTGCCCCTGGATGGTGGTGTTTGGCTCTATGGACCCTCCAGCAGCTGTGGGGCCCCTGGATGGTGGTGTTGGCTCTAATGACCCACCAGCACTATGGGGCCCTGGTTGGTGGTGTTGGCTCTATGGACCCCCCAGCAGCTGTGGGGCCCTGGATGGCGGTGTTGGCTCTATGGACCCCCCAGCAGCTGGGGGGGCCCCTGGATGGCGGGGTTGGCTCCATGGACCCTCCAGCAGCTGTGGGAGCCCTGGATGGTGGTGTTGGCTTATGGCCCTCCAGCAGCTGTGGGGCCCCTGGATGGTGGTGTTGGCTCTATGGACCCTCCAGCAGCTGTGGAGTCGCTGGATGTGGTGTTTTGGGTCTAAAGGCCCCTCCAGCAGCTGTGGAGCCCCTGGATGGTGGTGTTGGCTCTATGGACCCTCCAGCAGCTTTGGGAGCCCCTGGATGGCAGTGTTTGCTCTATGGACTCTTCAGCAGCTTTGGGGCCCCTGGATGTTGGTGTTGACTCTATGGCTCCTCCAGCAGCTGTGGGGCCCCTGGATGGTGGTGTTGGCTCTATGGACTCTCCAGCAGCTGTGGAGACCCGGGATGGTGGTGTTGGCTCTATGGGACCTGCAGCAGCTGTTGAGACCCTGGATGGTGGTGTTGGCTCTATGGACCCTCCAGCAGCTGTGGAGCCCCTGGATGGTGGTGTTGGCTCTATGGACCCCCCCAGCAGCTGTGGGACCCCTGGATGGTGGTGTTGGCTCTATGGATCCTCCAGCAGCTGTGGGAGCCCTGGATGGTGGTGTTGGCTCTATGGACCCTCCAGTAGCTGTGGGGTCCCTGGATGGTGGTGTTGGTTCTATGGCCCCTCCAGCAGCTGTGGGTCCCCTGGATGGTGGTGTTGGCTCTATGGATACTCCAGCAGCTGTGGGGCCCCTGGATGGTGGGGTTGGCTCTATGGACCCTCCAGTACTGTGGGTCCCTGGATGGTGGTGTTGGCTCTATTTGGACCCTCCAGCAGCTGTGGGGCCCCTGGATGGTGGAGTTGGATCTATGTACCGTCCATCAGCTATGGGGCCCCTGGTTGGTGGTGTTGGCTCTATGGACCCTCCAGCAGCTGTGGAGCCCCTGGGTGGTGGTGTTGGCTCTATGGACCCTCCAGCAGCTGTGGGGCCTCTGGATGGTGGTGTTGGCTCTATGGATCCTCCAGCAGCTGTGGGATGCATTTGGCTCCAGATACCTGTGACACCCTAATAAGAAGTGACATGTCCGTTCTTTTCCCCGGCGCGTATTGTGCACCAGGGAAAACATCGGGTAATCATAGTTCTCAATGAGAGCTATGAATTACTGTATATGCTGGGTGTAATTCGGGCGTATCGCAGCGCAGTAACATGTCGAATTTTACCACGCAAACATGCCATGTGAACCTACCCTAAGAGAGAACTCATCCACAAAACTTAGAAAAGTAAGCTTTCTACTAGAGGATTCTTTTACTTTGGGGAAAAAATGAGTCTAGGTACCTTTGCAATGGGATGCCTAGACCAGGTCGGTCCATTTAACAGTAAGTTACCTGTATACAGTATATGAACAATAAAAATGATCTGTTTTATAGAATTAAAGACAAAAGAACAAATCTGGTCACTTACCTTCCTGGATTAGAAGCAGCCCTGGAAAACAGAATAGGTCAAGAGTTTACAGATATAATAACATCCTGGTACTCTGGAGACTATTACAGTTTAGGACCACCACTAGCGTAAATTCATAACCAATAAATTATTACTGTAATCCAGTAGAGTTACCCCTACTTACTGCAGCCTTCCCTAAATGATAAAACTTTAGCTAATTTTTCAGTTCTGATAAATCTACTACGTAATGACTATATTATTAGCATGCGGCAGCCACAGTGTTACCCCAAGAGCACACCACAACACCAATCAGAGCCCATAGGAACCAATCAGAGCTCATCTTTGGTTGCTATGGGCTCTGATTGGTTGCTTTGGTTTCTGATTGGTTGCTATGGGCTGTGACTGGTTGCTATGGGTTCTGGTTGGTTGCTATGGGTTCTGGTTGGTTGCTATGGGTTCTGATTGGTTGCTATGGGTTCTGATTGGTTGATATGGGCTCTAATTGGTTGCTATGGGTTTTGATTGGTTGCTATGGGTTCTGGTTGGTTGCTATGGGAGCTGATTGGTAGCATTGAGCTCTCGTTGCTATGGGCTCTGGTTGCTATGAGCTCTGATTAGTTGGTTTGGGTTGTGATTGGTTGCTATGGGCTGTGACTGGTTGCTATGGGCTCTGATTGGTGGCTATGGGTTCTGATTGGTGGCTATGGGTTCTGATTGGTTGCTATGTGCTCTAATTGGCTGCTATAGGTTTTGATTGGTTGCTATAGGTTCTGATTGGTTGCTATGAGCACTGATTGGTTGCTATGGGCTCTGGTTGCTATGGGCTCTGATTGGTTGCTTTGGTTTCTGATTGGTTGCTATGGGCTCTGATTGGTTACTTTGGACTCTGTTCGGTTGCTTTGGGCTGAATGGTTTCTAAGGTGACTTTGTTTTTGATTGGTTGCTATGGTTTCTGATTGATTGCTATGGGCTCTGATTGGTTACTATGGGCTCTGATCGGTTGCTACGGGCTCTGATCGGTTGCTATGGGCAACAAGGACAGTCTTACAGTTAACCAGTAGCCTTGTTGCTGCAGTTTGGTATTATTATCCTCCCCCACTTTTTAATATTTCTTTCTATCTCGTTATGTGTGTTCAATTTATAAAGATTAGGAATATATTGGTGACTCTTATTTCCTTGTGATTTGTTATTTGTAGTGTTGTGCTTTGTTGGAGGTAGTAAGTGTTGAAGTCTAATAGGTGCTCGTTCTCCTAATATTCAGCAATAATCAATGCACATTTCTATAAGAAGAAAATGAATGAAGTGGATTATAAATTTCCTGCTTTTCCTCAAATATTATATCCCAACAAATTGCAATTTGGATACATTTATCCTTTGGTATAAAGCTAAAATACTGCCATGTAGAATTGTCAGAAGTGTAGTAGTAGAATAAACTACAATACAATACAATCTTCTTGTTACCCTCAGCTCTAAGCAACTAAAATCAGATTTTGCAAACACAATAAACAGTGAATTGTACCTAGTTATGGAGTTACATGAAGAATAGTCACATCTGATATACACAGTGCACAGCCGTATAGAGGGACATTGAGGAGACTTTGGTGTAGCTCAGTAACCTATAGTAATGTCCAGTACAGGCAGTCCCCAACTTACATCGTTCCGACTTACATCTGTGCCCTAGTTACAAACGGAGACTTATGGGGCGTGCTGGCACTTGTAGTTCCATGTTCCTCAGCAGATAGTAGCTGTGGAATGACAAGTGCCAGCACGCCACAGCAGCACAGGAGGTGAAAATGAAGGGAAATCTTCTTAACGGGGACACAGACAGCAAAACAAATGTAAAAACCCTTCCCTGCACTATCCTAAACTAAAAAACCCATGTAATAAATCTACCTATTCTGACTTACACACAAATTCAACTTAAGAACAAACCTACAGTCCCAATCCCGTTCGTAACCCGGGGACGGCCTGTATATATATGATATTGAACCCAGGTTTATAATCAAATAGGGATCAAAAGACATGAAGACCATTGTACTTACAGAGGAATAGCACGGACGTCGCGGTGGACATGATGGAAGGAGACCTCACACCGAATATAGAAAAGAGAAGTCGATTTCTGTCGCTATAGTTATCTGAATGATGAGGAAGGAAGGAGAATTTTTCTATAAATACGTCAGTAGGTGAGCTCAGGGTCATGACCTGCGTTGGCCAGAAAAAAATTTCCAGACAGTTTTTTTTCTAATATTCGGTGCGCCCCCCTACGCTGCAAATATCTCACAAAAGTCAGTACACCCCTCACATTTTTGGAAATATTGGGTTATATCTTTTCATGGGACAACACCAAGGATATGACACTTTGATACAAGCTGTACTCTGACTACTTTACATTGTATAACAGTGTAAATGTGGTGCCCTCAAAATAACTCAACACGGTCATCAATGTCTAAACCGCTGGCAACAAAAGTGAGGACACCCCTCACATTTTTGGAAATATTGGGTTATACTTTCTGGGGACCACACCAGGATTGACAACTTTTGACTACACTAAGCTGTACTCTGCACACTTTCATTGCTATAACAGTGTAAATGTGGTGCCCTCAAAATAACTCAACACGGTCATCAATGTCTAAACCGCTGGCAACAAAAGTGAGGACACCCCTAAGTGACAAGGGACAAATTGTGCCCAGAGTGTCAGTACTTTGTGTGGCCCCCATTATTTTCCAGCACTGCCTTAACTCTCTTGGACATGGAGGTCACTAGAGCTTCACAGGTTGCAGCCACTGGAATCCTCATCCCTCCTCCATGAAGACAGCACGGAGCTGGTGGATGGTAGAGACCTTGTGCTCCTCTACCTTCCGTTTGAGGAGGCCCCACAGATGCTCCATAGGGTTTAGGTCTGGAGACGCTCGGCCAGTCCAGCACCTTTACCCTCATTCTTTTTAGCAAGGCAGTGGTCGTCTTGGAGGTGTTTTGGGTCATTATCATGTTGGATACCACCCTGCGGCCCAGAAGGGAGGGGCTCATGCTCTGCTTCAGGATGTCACAGTACACGTTGGCATTCATGGCTCCCTCAATGACCTGTAGCTCCCCAGAGCCGGCAGCACTCATGCAGCCCCAAACCATGACACTCCCGCCACCATGCTTGACTCTTGGCAAGACACACTTGTCTTTGTACTCCTCACCTGGTGCCACCACACACGTTTGACACCATCTGAACCAAATAAGTTTATCTTGGTCTCAACAGACCCAGGACATAGTTCCATGTCCTTAGTCTGCTTGTCTTTAGCAAACTGCGGGCTTTCTTGTGCGTCATCAGTTTTTTGCCATGATGACGCACATGTTGAACTTCCAGTAACTAGTGTGAGAGCAATAACACCAAATGTATATACAGTATAAGGATTATGATGACTAGATATAGTTCACAGATATGGCTATGAGAATTATTAAAATTCCTAACATGTTGGAATCATTTCCACATACAAAGGTTACATGGACCACAAGAAACTCCTATGTCTAAAGGCAGCTCAGCACTTGAATCCTTGTTGAGCTCAATGTTTCTCTTCTTCTTTAATTTTTCCTTTTTTCTTTGTTTCAGGTCCGCTAAGGTGGTCTGGGCTGATTCTCTGTCCCGTGCATCTGACACTTCTGATCAAGTCACAGAGCCTTAATGCATCGTCAAACCTCATTGTTCGGTTCCAGCTGCTTCCATGCGTCTTCTAGATATCTCCTTAGACTCTGGTGAAGAAGGAACGTGTGAACAAGCTTAGGGAGAAGAGGCCAGGGGCTCCTTAGACTCGGCTCCTCAGCACAGCTATATGCCAAGTCCCACACGAGAACTAGTAGATCCACCACCTACCATCACGTGAGCTATGACATCAGTTGATCTAATCTTAAGGTGCATTTTTGTGACTATTTCTGATTGCAGTTTTGGAGAATCTTGGTGCATTCTCCTCTCCTTGATGTATTTACAACCAAAATTCCATATAACTATATTTAGGCCTGGAGGAGAAAGAACCCGGGAGTGGTTAGTAACTAACTAAAGCCACTAACAGGAAAATGCAAGCAGCAGACGGATCCAGCGATAGCGTTGAAATAGGTGCTTTCATTTATTTCATGTCAAGATAACAAGAGGAGGGTGCAAGGGGGACCCACAAACCGCACCCCTGCACCCTCCTCTTGTTATCTTGACATGAAATAAATGAAAGCACCTATTTCAACGCTATCGCTGGATCCGTCTGCTGCTTGCATTTTCCTGTGTCTGACTGTGGCTTTTGAACTGAGAGCCGGGATCCCGTGCGAGAATGAAAGTGCTACAAAGCTGGTGATACGAAAGCCGTGAACATTATTTATGGTGAGCTACTGCCAACTTGTCCTTTTGGATCGTTTGTTATATTAAAGCCACTAACCACAGACCTCAGCCCCCCGAATAATATTTTTAGGTACATTTCTAATACCAGCCATATGTTCCTTACTGGGGTTGTCTCAGGGATGACAACCCTTGTCTATATTCAGTATTAGGACATGTGGACATCATAGAGTTGGCCCTTGTTTGGGAACTCCTCCCTGAATCACAACTAAGAGTACACCTGTGCTCACTCTTTTGAAAGAGAAATTTTGACAGTCAAACATTTTATTGTCAGTACTAATAAAAAAAAATTAAAAAAACATGTTTTGGGTCACATTTGGGTAGTTAGGACAGTGGTCAGGCAGTGGCTTCAAGCCTGACTTGTGGAAATCCAAGGTTAAACACAAGCTCATCAGAGCCAAGGATGTGTTGGAGCCTGCTCCAGGGCTCCCTGATGCCACAGCTTTGTGGATTTGGAAAAATGGGGCTTCATGCAGATTAACCAATGGTCACAAGGATATGTCATGATGGTCGTACAGGGGGGACTAACCGAATGCTGTAAATAACTTCTTTGCTTATATTGCATTTTGTTATTTTAAGATCCTTTGAAGACAACGCCTCATGTGTATAAAGAGTCTATGTATGTTCAGTTTCTTGTAGAACACCGTGTCTGATGAAGAGAGCTGGTACGCTCCGAAGCTTACTATCAGTTATACTCAACCTCACAAGCTTCTTCCTTCAGTGACCAAGACAAGATAGCGCCAATCCTTAATACTTATAAATACTAAATACTTAATAGCTGCCTAGATGCTACGGTTAAGTTGACCATAGCAATGTAGGCGGGGGCTACCCCTTCAGCCTCCCAATCACAGGTTACCAACCAATTGTCATGATAGCTGGGGGCCTAGTGAAGGCGTGCCATCGTACTGCTCCTATTATACCATGCTATAGGTAGGCTGCATTTGGAGAGCTCTAATTGTAAACTATTGTACAATACATTAGTATTGCAGAATAGTGTAGAAGCAATTACAACCCCTAATATTCAAAAAGGGACTAAAAGTACAAGTAAAGAAAGACCTAATGAGATAGATGGAGACTTCTGCCTGCTGGGCCATAATCAGATGGTATCAGGACATGCTTCATGGTGAGCCAGACAGTAGGGAGGCACCCAGGAGGATAAAGGAGGCTGCATTGGCCCAGAACTTTTTTTTATTTTG
Organism: Phyllomedusa bahiana; assembly: GCA_025379985.1. NCBI lineage: Eukaryota > Metazoa > Chordata > Amphibia > Anura > Hylidae > Phyllomedusa > Phyllomedusa bahiana. The sequence continues at coordinate 32,846 of JAODAL010008688.1, read as the reverse complement.
TAAAAAAATGACTCCTATTCTTTATAGTTTGTTTAATAAAAGACATTTGTTATCTTCTCAAAGAAGCAACAGAGGCCGTCAAGCCGGGAGTGGCATCACCTTCACTTGCTGGCCTCTCTGCCACCTCATGTAGCAAGGGACTTTGGACTATCCCGTGATCAATGATGAATTTTTTTAAACCGGAATAGTAATACTGACTCTTCACAGAGGAATTCGCTGTGGATTTTGGTCACTAAAGTGGAGAACCTCCCCCAAGGAACTCTGCCTAGAGGTGACTCATGGAAGGTTCAACTTCGGACATTGCAGAGAGGTACCTTCTCTGAGAACTTTGCCCCATCAAGACTGGGAGAGGAATTTGCATAGCCGCACTCCCTCAGGTTAAAATAAAGGACTAGGTCGAGATCCTGACCTTGCCGTACCCTCCCTCCCTATTCCCCAGCTCCCTCCACCCTTCACTGCTCCCATCTCCACCAACTGAGAATGTATCCGTCTTTCTCCCAGTCTCGGTGGTCCTGTCCCTTGCCGTACCATCTGTCCCTATTCCCCAGCCCCTCTCCACCCTTCCCTGCTCCCATCTCCACTAACTGAGGATGCATCCTTCTATCTCCCAGTCTCAGTGGTCCTGTCCCTTGCTGTGCCCTCTGTCCCTATTCCCCAGTCCCTCTCCACCCTTAACTGCTCCCATCACCACCAACTGAGGATGCATTCTAACCACTCTTTCAGCTTCTGCAGTCTCTTCTTTTGTGGATTTTCCATCTTGTGTCCCCCCCAGGTACCATGCTGAAGAAAAGAGAAAGAAACAGCCCACTGGTTGACATCTCCAAGAAACCGATCATCAAGCTCGATTATAAGCTTCTCGCTGATGAGGAAATATGAAGCAGATGGTGGAGGAACTTGTAAACGATGACAAAGTTGATAACTTCTCAGAGGACCAGGCAACTTAGCAGGCTCTCCTTGATGACCTTCTTGAACTGTAGTCATTCACGGAACTGGTAGTCCCCAAAGAGTAGCACCCACCCAACCGGAGTGGTAAGTAGGTGGTAACGTATGTACATGTCCTTCTTATAGGCCGTATCGGCAGTGGTTTCATGGTCCTTCTTCTTGGTATGGTGGTGACTGTAAGTCTGCAGGAGCAGCCATACTGATAAGGAGAGGTAACTTTGCACTTGATTCTGTGCAAGAGTTTGTCTGTAGTATGTTGCTAGTTGCAGATGGTACTTCTACAGGAGAGTCTGTCAGGTTTATCATTGTGTATGCCTCCTCTCACAAGGGCGATTTCCTAGAGCTTCTTCAGGTCCTGCAGGCCCAGCTTACTACTACTAGGACGGTAAGGATAGATGGCAGAGCCCTGGTAACGCTTATGAACTTGATGTCACATCCAAACTGCTTATTGAGATGCTGACCAAAGCATCCTTGCAGGACATTGTATGGGTAGGGGCTCTGTGAAATATTCATTGAATAGGCCACTCTACGACTTACTTTGGGTTACCTCTGGGCCAGTCAGGCAGGTTAGGCCCTCTATGGTCCCCTGCTTCTTTTCTGGGATATCTTTTTTTTTTTTAGGGAGTCTTAGTCTATGGTTAACCAAGGGGCCTGGATCCTGGAAGTTTGAATTGTACTTTGTTAGATGGGGAGGATTCATTAATGGAGCTTAGGCATGCTTACCTGTTCTGGAGGAATGGCAAGTGTCTTGTTAACTGAATTTTTGCTTGTTGGGAGGATGTTAAAATTGAGTTTTGCAGTTTCTTTCAGGCCAAGCACAAACAATAGGCATCTGGAAGAAAGAGGGACTTGACAGAGCTTCAGCATCAATGGTGGTCGTGGCAAGATGGCAAGATCTTCCCCGGTGCGACTTGAACATCAGGAAGGAGCTGGAGGAGGCCAAGAAGGGTCAGAAAAGACACTTTGAGCAAGAGTTAAAATGAATTCTGCTTCATTCCAAGGTGGAGAACCAGGAAAACGATGGGAAATATAACTTTTTTCTTTTTCAGGCACACACTCCTGAACTTGCTGCGAGACAAGACTATCAATATGCATTTGCGGAAGTAGGCGTTGATCAGGGTCATCCAAGACTTCTTCAGCAACCTCTACTCTTGGAAGTCCATGGGTACTGAAACTGCAGATAAGTTTCTGTCAGGTATCACTAACCCTCTTGATCCTGCAGGTGCTACAATGATGGGCCCCCTCTTGACGATGGAGGACCTGCTGTCTTCCACTAAATTCTTTAGACCCAGTCGGACCCTGGATAGTGATGGTCTCCCGCTCAAGCTCTGTGTGCTGCTGTTGGACCCGATCTGTCCTTCTGGAGATGGTGGTTGAGGGTAGAATGCCTTCGCCGGTGAGGGAGGACATGAGTATGACCTTGTAAAACCGGAAGGGGGAAAAACTTGACTTGAAACACTAATATCATATCGCTCTCCTCAGTGTGGACTACACGATCCTGACCATGAACTCAAGGACGGCCTAGGTGGAGCCTTTTGTACCACTTGGTCCTTTACAGTCTATTCTGTGGAGTCATGTTGGGTCAAACCAAGAGGCCTTATACCTTATGAACTGTTTTAAGGATGATATTTGGATCTTCATGAATTGCCTTGTGTTAAGGAGGGAGAACATGTCGGTCCTGGATCCACTGCCTACTGAGGGACTATGCCATCCTGGACTGTCTAGACAACAAAACTGAGGATGGACACCCCTCTCTTACCCACTCCCCTTTGTGTGTCTGTTTCCAAATAAAGCTTCGGGCCTGTGACTTCCCCTCCCTACCTCCTCCCCCTTTTACATGACGGTAATATTTTATTGTTGGACATACAGAATGTTTGATGTATGTAGGATTGTTAGTGTATCATGTGATGTTTGGTATAAATTTGCTTGTACTTTGTCTATAGTAAATGGAATTGTATTGATGCCTCAGTTTTAACAAACCAATCATGGCTTCCAGTCATCTTGTCTCCGTGGCCTCGATGATCCATCACCCCCGCACTGGACACAGCTTCAGGTTACAGCACAGGGATTATAAATGGTCAAGGGGTAGCTCATAACCCTTGTTCCCCAACCCCAAAAAACCACTCTACCTCATGTCCGTGATTTCTCCCAAGGCACTTTTATTACAGTGTGCTCTGCAGATACTAAACCGGCAAAAGCGACATAAAGGCTGTGAGTCCAAGAAGAAGAGAGAGGACCCTCTGCGGTCAGAGCATTGCTTATTATTGTTGACGTACTTATGAATGTGAGCTTAAAGATGACACCGGGGTTAGAAAAACAGCTCCACCTCTGTGTACAGGCTGGGTACGGTATTGCAGTTCAGCACCATAGCCCATCGCGACCAATCAGAGCCCATAGCGGCCAATCAGAGCTCATAGCGGCCAATCAGAGCCCATAGCGGCCAATCAGAGCTCATAGCGCCATCATAGCCATAGCCAATCAGAGCCATAGCGGCCAATCAGCCCATAGCCGCCAATCAGAGCTCATAGCCACCAAATCACAGCCCAAGCCCCAATCAGAGCCCACAGCGGCCAATCAGAGCCCATAGCCCCCAATCAGAGCCCATAGCCCCCAATCAGAGCCCATAGCAACCAATCAAAGCCCACAGCGGCCAATCAGAGCTCATAGCGACCAATCAGAGCTCATTGGCTAGCCCCGCCCACCTGGCAGTTATTTGCATGTTTCTACCCATTCAAAGTAATAGATTTATCAGTTGAGGTGGGCGGGGCTAGCCTCAGGTGGGCGGGGTTTGAACAAACCGGACTCTTTTCATGACTCTTTTCTAGCTGAAAACTGCAGATTTGAGCACTAAATGATCTAAAACTGCTGCATCTTACAGAATAAGGGACACAGCGCTGGAAACAGCAGGTCTGACACTAGCTTGTGCTGCCCTCAGCAAGGGGGGCATAATCTATGTGACAGGTTCTCTTTAACCACCTATTAGGGATTTATTCCAAAAATTTGGAGTACCTCATTGATTGACTAATGATCCTCCATATGCCACATGTAAACATTGGGCTTTATCTCTATCAATTAATGCAGTAAATTTTCAGGGTTTATTCTACCCAAACGTGTGGTGTTTTTGGGAAGATAGCATCTAATTATGGCCCAGCAACCATGAATCCCAGCACATTATCCCTACGTTTATTTTAATTCATCAGTTTATTCACTGTGCTGCCACCAGACTGTGGAGATTGGGCCTTTGTTGGTCAATTCAGAAAATTGCTGACTTCATGGAATAAAAAAACTTTACAAAGTTGGAGGTCTCTTTCATAAGCTATAGAAGTACTAAGAAGAAGTAGCAGCGGCCATGTGATATACCGCATCTCTACTGAGACTCCTGATTTTCTTTTGTTTATTCTTTAACCATTCTAATTTGCATACATTCCCATAATGCTTTGCTGAAACAGTCCCTGAGTAGGTGCTCTAGATCCAGTTCTCCTTAAGTTAAGTAGATGTCCTCCTAAGAGTATATTCTGTAGGAGGTGCTTGTGCTTTAGTCTCCAAAAAAAAAAAAAAAAAAAAGGAATCAGCACTTGATTGAAATTTGGTGTGGCAGACCATTCTGACACCAATGTGCAAGGTTCGATCTGCTTCGGCAGTAGGACCATTTGTGTGACCTCATGCGGATGCCTTCTGGCTCGGTGAGGGAGCATTCCGTTCTACTCCTGCTTCGGCAGAGGGGAATACATTTAGTGTATTCCTGTGCAGGTGCCTTCTGGCGCGGCAGGGGTACTCTTTCCGTTCGAGGTATATGGGGGCCCATTACTTTTAAGTATGGGTCTGCGATAGACCGTATCCCGAATGCACTGTTTTTGTGTGGAACTTGTGTTGCACTTTTTTTGTGAATTTTTGGTGTTAGTTGCACGTTCTTAGGGCTTAAAAAAAGGAAAAAAGAATAAGAGAACAGAGAGTGACTTTGATCACTATATTTACTATTTTGCCATAGGCAAACTTAAACTCTATCAGTTCTCAATCTATAGAACACTAAAACGTAACTTTTATTATGTATAACTCTTAACCTCTATACACACTATTTAAAAACCTGATTTCTAACCTCATAATTTATCACTTTCTAATTGTGAAGGAATAACTCCCTTTCTATTATCAAGTCTGGTGGAACACCATCTATTAGCAAGGAAACCTCATATGTACAGTGATTTACTAACTCCAGTAAGGGATCCCAAGCATCCTACCTGGGCAGTCATCCCTAATCTAATGGACATAAAACATACAAGGTTTCCTTGTGATACCCTCTGCAGCGGGTGAAGAGGTGAGAAACAATTTAAAACATGATGCCTGACCTCCCCAACATGTTTCACCAGCTAAACTGGCTTCATCAGGGGTAAGAGGTCCGATCTTCTGTGCTTGTGCCTGTGCCTTCAGCGGAGGGAAACCAATTTTATTGAAAATTTCACATTCTACAGTGAGATTTTAAAATTCAAATTTTAAAGCAAATGACATAATTAACATATCAAAACAAATTCCAACAAATACGTAATGTCCAACTTATTATTCTTATTCCACATCACAAAAAAAATATCCTACTTATTTTCCAAAGATAATTATAATAACATTTTTATAACCAAACAACCTTTACTCTTTTTTACCCTCCGGTCAATGTATTACACTTTAAATATTTAAACCCTCATTTCACCTATAAAGGCAAAATGACCCATGAGCTTGTGCTTAGGAAAACTATATATTTATCAGGTGGTTGATATTTGGGTTGTTCTATTTCAGTTAGTTCTAAAAATTCTAATTATTTCTACCATCCACACGCAACTGTTACCAGAAGCGTGAAAGAAGATTTATGAAGTTGGAAGTTCTTTTAGAACTTTTTATTCACTTCACCAAGGTTTTTCAATTTTATAACCACACCCCTTATTTGCATACATTCCCATAATGCATTGCTGGAATGGTCCCTGAGTAGGTTGTCTACCCGTCAACATGCCCTAGATTCAGTTCTCCTTAAGCTATGTAGCTGTTCCTCTGAGGGTATATTCTATATGAGGTATGTAGCTTGTCTTATTGCTTGCTAAATTTTTTTGTTTTTGCTTGTTTTTAAAAATCTGTTATTTAGTAATCAATTTAATTAAAAAATTAAGGCTTTATTAAAGATCCTTTCATTACTGTTTCTTTGAAGTTACACTTGTATAAAAGTGGTGGGTTGTGGTGGTAGATTTTTTTTTTGTCTGCTGAGTGATGAGAAGAAGATTGTAGATATTGGCCTGTTCTATGACGGGCAGTCCAAAAAATTTACTGGATTTCGTCCAGAAATGACACTTTACAGCCACATGAAAGAAACTTTACGAAATTTAAATTTCTCTTGAAGAAACATATTGTATTGAGAAAAAGTATCAAGAGTCGTGATATAGTTCCCTGTTTTATTTTATATATAAACCCACTCCCTAATTTGCATAAATTCCTATAATGCTTTGCTGGAATGGTTCCTTATTAGGTTGTTTACTATCATCATTCCCTAGATTCAGGTCGCCTTAAGCTATGTAGCTGTTCCTCAAAGGGTATATTCTATATGAGGTAGGTGTTTTGTGGGTAGGTAGTGTGTTTAATTGATTGCTAAAGGGTTTACAAAAAAAAAAAAAAAAAAAAAAAAAAAAAAATAATAATGTGTTTTTCAAATGTTATATATTAGTCAATTTAATGAAAAACAAATTAGGCTTTATTTAAGATATGTTTCTCTTTGAAGTAAAACTTGTATAAAAGTGTTGGGTTGAAGTGGTAGAATTTTTTTTTTTTGTGTGTCTGCTGAGCGATGAGAAGAAGCTTGTAAATATTGGCCTGTTCTATGATGGTAAGGCTGAAAAATTTTCTGGGTTTCATCCAAACACGACACTTTACGAAATTGAAAGTTCTCTTCAAGAAACATATTTTACTGAGAAAAAGTATCGAGAGTTGTGATATATTTCACCGATTTATTCTGTATATAAAACCCACCCCCTAATTTGCATACATTCCCATAATGCTTTGCTTGTATTGTTATTAGGTTGTTTACTATGATCATGCCCAAGATTCAGGTCGCCTTAAGCTATGTAGCTGTTCCCCTGAGGGTATATTCTATCTGAGGTAGGTATATTGTGGGTAGATAGTTTGTCTAATTATTATTTTACACTACGCTATTAATTAATATAATCAAATCTAATTAATTAATATTCATATATATTATTCATATATCTATCTATTATATTTAGAATGTTATCATTATCAATTTAATATATATAATATTGTGTTATTTAAGATATCTTTTTAGTCCTTTAAGTAAAACTTGTATAAAGGTGTTCGGTTGTGGTGGTAGATTTTTTTTCTTTTTTGTTCCCTGAGCGATGAGAAGAAGGTTGCAGATATTGGCCTGTTCTATGACGGTCAGGCCGACAAATTATCCGGATTTCATCCAAACACGAAATTGAAAGCTCTCTTCAAGAAACATATTATACTGAGGAAAAGTATCAAGAGTCTTTGATATATTTCACTCTTTTTATTTTATATATATATAAAACCCACCCCCTAATTTGCATAAATTCCCATAATGCTTTGCTGCAATGGTTATTAGATTGTTTACTATCATCATGCCCTAGATTCAGGTCGCCCTAAGCTATGTAGTTATCCCCCTAAGGGAGTATTATACATGAGGCAGCAATACTGTTGGTGTAGAGCTTGTTTTAGGATAAATTATTTGTGTGTAGTTATTTGAACGTGTTAAGGTTGTGTCTGGTTAATGGTTTATTTTGTCACATTCATGATCATCTTGTGGAGGTTGTATCTATATAAGAATGTGGGTTTGTTGTAGTAGATATTTTTTCTGTTGAGTGATGAAGAGAAGACTTAATGTTTACCAGATTGTAGACGTTTGGCCCGTTCAATATTAGTCCAAAAAATTATTAGGATTTCTGCCATCCACATGTGATGGTTATCGGATTCATGAAAAAAAAAAAAAAAAAAAACTTTATAAATTTGGAAGTTCTCTTTTAATTCCTATATACTGAGAAAATCAGGACTCGTGATACATTTCATCTCTTTTTTTCTTGTATATAACTCCACCCCCTAATTTGCATAATCACCCATAATCCTTTGCTGCCACGGTCTCTGAAGAGGTGGAATATTGTCAACACGCCCTCGATTCTGTTCGCCCTAAGTCATGTAGTTGTCCCGATGATGGTGTACCCTGTATGAGGCACAATTTTAGTTGGCAGAAAGGATGTTGTATTCACTGCTAATGATTTTTTGGGGTTAATGGGTTTCATTTACTCATGTGGTAAATGAATATGTTGTATAGTGGTTGGTTTATATTGAGTGAAGTTTTTCTTCAGGTTATTCTTATGAGAATATTGGTTTGTTCTGGTCGATATTCTTAGGAGAACGTTGGTTCATTCTGGTAGATATCTTCTTGTGCTGATCCACGAAGAGAAGATGATATATTCATTGGGTTGTAGATATTTGGTCTGTTATATGTCAGTCCAAAAAATTATTAGATTTTTTTTTTTTCATCCATACATGACCGTTACCGGCTTTATGAAAGATACTTTACAAACATACTAAGAAGAAATATCAAAACTCTTGATGTACTTTGCAATATATATAATATATAATTATATATATATATATATTATTATATGTATATATAGTAATATATATAGAGTTAGCCCCACCCCCTAATTTGCATATCGCACCCATAATGCATTGCAAGTAACTCGCCATAAGTTATATGGTTGGTGGGTTGAAGTACATCGCAGCTATGTTGGGCAGGTCGGCTGTTGAGTAGCTTCTGCACTCGTTAGGGCTATAGGGGATACCACAGGCTTGCTGTCCGGTCAATGCCTTTGGAGACTTCTTTCTGCGGAGCCCAAGGCTGCCCGGAGTCGGCACTAGGCGACTGCTTTCTGCGGTGCCCACACTAGGTGACCCGAGTCGGCGGTCCCAGACCCGCGGAGTGGTAAACCCTATGCTGCTACCATGTGTGGTGGCAAAAAGCCATACCACTGTATGTGGTATCATGTGTTAAACATGATACTACTAATAGTGGTAACGTAATTTCCACCACACAGAGTAGAAAACACTTAGGAACAGAGAATTTCAATTCATAATGTTAAAAAAAAGAAAATACTTCTTCGCATTTGAGGATTTTTGATTACAGCGTTGTTTATATTGAAACTCCACCTACCACATTAGCATAAATTAACATTTATTTGCATGCAAAACTAATTATTCTAGTTTACGGCATAATGAACCCCAAAGCCGGAAAATGGCATTAGAATCACTGTTTTTGCATGCAAATAAATGTTAATTTATGCTAATTAGGTGGGTGGGCAATTATGCAAATCAGGTGTGTTGCTATTGGCTAAAAGCCTAATTTATGTAAAATTTATGCACAAATCCCCACAATGCATTGCGGTTGGCACTGCGAAAAGGTCGCCATAAGTTAAAGTATAAGTGGCTTGAACTACCCATGTAAGTGTAACTGTGCTTCTGATGTGATGGCCCTGCAGGGTCAGCAGTAGAGCCCAGGCTCCGTCTACCATTGCACCAAGCCCTGCAGGGTCGGTAGTGGAGCTCAGGTTCTTTCTACCAGTGCACAGTGCCCTGCAGGGTCTGTAGTGGAGCCCAGGCGCCATCTGCCATTGCACCAAGCCTTGCAGGGTCGGCAGTAAAGCCCAGGCTTCTTCTGCCATTGCACTAAGCCTGGCGAGTCAGCAATGAAGCAAAGGCTGCCTCTGCTTCCTTGCTGATGCTCCAGGGCTTAGTGTAATGGCAGGTGAAGCCTGGGCTCCACTGCTGACCACTCAGGGCTTGGTCCAATGGAACACACCATCTTTGCTTCATTGCTGATCTTCCAGTACTTTTGCCTTGGAGGGTCAGCAATGAAGCAAAGGTGGGGTCAGCAGTGGAGCCCAGGCTTCTTCTGCCATTGCACTAAGCTCTGGAGGGTCAGCAATGAAGCAAAGGCTGTCTTTGCTTCATTGCTGATGCTCCAGGGCTTAGTGTAATGGCAGATGAGGCCTGGGCTCCACTGCTGACCCTGCACGGCTTGCTGCAATGGCAGATGAAGCCCAGGTTTACTGCCGCCCCTGCAGGGCTTGGTCCAGTGGAAGAGACCACCTCTGCTTCATTGCTGATCCTCCAGCACTTCTGCCTTGGAGGGTCAGCAATGAAGCAAAGGTGGTCTCTGCCATTGTACCAAGCCCTGCAGGGTTGGCAGTAAAACCTGGGCTTCATCTGCCAATGCACAAGGTCTGGGTTGTTTCTGCAAACCTGTTGACCGTTGCAGATAACTAGTTAAATGTCCAGGATCAGACATCATTCTGATCCTGGATGTTTAACCAGTTAACTGTTGTCTCGTACCTTTTTGTGGAGATGATGGGTGAACTTCTCTCCTGCAGCTGGTTCTTTCCCTGGAAGAAATCAGTAACAAGACAGCGGAATACCTGGATTTTTTTGCAACAGATCACCAATACAAAAAGGTATGTAATCCTTATATGTTTATTAAGATGGTAGAACATGTCATCATATATATAGGTACACGGGGTCTGTTAAAGGAAATGGATTAAGTTGCTCTATCTCCTTCCAATGATCTCGAACCCGTATTTAACCTTTAGCTTTGTAACTTTAATATTTTCGGTGATGTTATATCCACACTGTAGCTCCAGCCCCGAATGGCTTTGCGAGGTTATCATAACCCTGGGCAGGCAAGTGTAGGATGAACCAACCTGAAACATAGTAGAAAACACAACACATTTCATTATATACATTATATTATCAGACACAGACATAAAAAGATACTCAAAAGTCTACTGAGGTTTGGAAGCTCTTTATAACCCCCATTCACTTTGGGCTCCAGCGTAGGTACCAGTCTATGGAAACCCGAGTAATGTTCTTCTGGCTCCAAACAGTAACAAAGCAGGAGAGAAGGGTGAGTTAAGCTTGCTATATGTGGATTCCAAATCTATCCCAGTAACTGGAGTCATCTACCAAGCGTGATAGTGGGGTTCAATGGGGTTAACCAAAGGGTTATCCATTTGTGATCAGTGGAGCTAAGCTAATGGTGTAGGCACCCAACACTTAACCAGTTATTACACATAGATTTCCTATGGAGACTAAGACTGTGGGTTAGTAATCCAAAGCAAAGGTAAGAGATTAAGTGGCTGCACATGGGTGGTACCCCCGCCCTAGTCGTTAAGTGCAAGTAGTGAGAGGCCTTCAGAGCAGAGATGAAGTCAGGAGAGGTATGTAATTACCCCCTTCAACATCCTGATCCAAACAGGCATATTATTCCCTGACCAATTTATCATCAGAGAACGCTATAGTGTCCTAGACTCCCAAGCATACAATAAATGAACCCTAAACCATCAGAGGCATAACTTCAAGCTCTTAGGCCCTGGTGTGAAAAGTGAAATGGGGCCCCCCAGTTACCATGCACCATTTACAATGCTGGTATCTTCTTATGTGCTAGGAGGGCTTTTGGGCCCCCTCAGGCTGCTGGGCCCGGTAGCGACTGCTACCGCTGCACCCCCTGTAGCTACGCCCCTGAGCACCATTAAACTCTTTACTCTCAATATTGTGCAACCAGTGATTTCATCTTTTGCTCTTCCAAGACCACCAGAAAGATTAACTTTTTCCTTACTCTAATTCACCAGTTATCAGACGATTAACCCTCAGCCCCCCATGGCGTTAAATAATACAGCAATAAGGGAATTATCAGACACTTATATCCCTGTTCTTAGGGTGCTTTCACACAGTGTGTTTTTGGTGCAGGAAGGCACAGCAATTAATGCTGTACATTGCTGCACAAAAAAACGTCAAAAATCGCGGTAAAAATGGCGATTTTTGCGCAGCAATGCACAGTACGTGGCAAGTGGGCCTATACGTTTTGATCAAAGAGTAAACCAAGAACCTCCTGTTCATTTTTTATATAGTTTTGCTGAGAAGCATTAGATAAAACGTATAGTGTGAGGATGTGCGGTTCATGCCTCTCCCCTCCATGTTTGAACAGTATTAATTGCTGTGCCTTCCTGCACAAAAAACGCATCAAAAATGCACTGTGTGAAAGCAGCCTTAGGCAGTCTCTGCAGATTAGTATTAATCAATGCTCTTGGAGTTAGGGGTTGTAAGGCACCGTTAGGGTCTGTTCACACAATGTTTTGAAAATTTCATTTACTCTTCAAAAAAAACACCTGATTAGAAGTGTTTTTTTGAAGCATAGTTTGAAAAATCCTCTCCCCCCCCCCCCCCCAGTGGGGATTTTACTTACAAACACTTCAAGAATTGACAAGGCACTTAAATAGTCTCTAAATACGCACTTGCAGATACACTTGTAAAATAGGGGTCATATGAATGACGGTGTGTATTTTACATGGGAGTCAATGAGAGGAGTTTGGAAAATTGTTTAAAGCTTATATTGGCGCAAAATGTGCCCCAAAGATACATCGTGTGAACCGACCCTTAGGTGCTGTATGGTAGTATTGTATAGCAGTGTTCCCCAACTCCAGCCATCAGGACCCACCATCAGGTCATGTTTTCAGGATCTCCCACAGAATACACTAACCATAATTATATCACCTGTGCAATGCTAAGGAAAGCCAGACCTGTTGGTGGCCTTGAGGACTGGAGCTGGGGACCTCTGTTGTATAGCATAGTTTTTGTAGGCAATGGTATGGTGTGTTAATTTGAGCAATATATGAACAGGTCAGCGGTTTTGATCATTCACATGCATAAGTCTTACCGTTGTCTATGTGTCCCAGTTCTGAACCAGTCAGACTTCTGATCTTCTAGATCGCCCATCACAGGTCATCCAAATAGATTCAGTAGTGTTTATCTTCTTCGAGTGAAGGTCTGGAGAAACGTCCTACAAAATATAATGGATTTTAATTTTGTTTGGATTCCATGTTTTTTTTATAATCTAAGCACAACATCATCATCATCTGAGCCATATCCCAGACACAGGGAGCACGTTTTTTCCCAGGGATATTGGCTAAAATTTCACTAAACAATTACTGCGGTGTGTGCTCCAAGCGGAGGACTGAGGATTGCATAGTTATACTCTACAGGCCTTAACAATTTGAAACCATCCTCCGCATTTTCCTGAAGTCCATATCAGTCACTTGGAATATCCCTAACTTTCCCACCACATGTGTTAGGTCTTGTAGTGAGACAAGCAGATACTATGCAGATATGATCATCCACCCACTCACTATGGGGATCTGTAATTGTGTGGTCATGTCATTAAGGAAGAAAGTCCTGGCAAAGCTTTACCAAGACCATCTCTCCCTCACCTGTGTGATAGGGCTTTGGGACCAGGTTGTTAAAGAACGGGAGAGAGATGGGTGTTCCCGTATGATAAAACTGGGTCCCATTTTTGGGAACATTGGCTTTAAAACCTTTTTTGGTGGGAGAGGGTTCAAGGTCTTTCCATTGAAATAAAAGGAGTTCGAGTGATTTGTATTAGCTCCCATTGCCCTCAATAAGAAGAGCCCTGACCACCTCCCTCCCCAAAACATAGAGACCTCATCACCTATCCTCAAGATAGGTGTAGGTTCTAGAGATGGGACTTGCTCATATCAAATGTTTGTTTTGGGGATTGAGGAGGACAGGGCTCTTCTCATTGAAATAAGGAGGTCGGGTTTGGTTTTTGAGCTCCATTGACTCTAACAAGAGCCTGACCCCTGCCTCCCCAAAAAGGGGGACCTATCACCTACCCTCAAAATGTGTAGGTTTAGAGGGGGACTTGCTCTAAAAAATGTTTGTTTTGGGGATTGAGGAGGACAGGGCTTTTCATTGAAATAATTGGGGTTGGTGGTGTACTCAAACTCTTTTGCTTTCTGAGAAGGTCCTGTCCACCTCTTTCTCAAAACAAAAGGGGGCTTTGGAACCCATTTCCGATGTGAAGTCCAGAGACAGCACCCACCCTCGACGATGTACTCCCATCTATGCCATCAAAATCTATGGTGAGAAAACCCCTTTAACTCCATAACTTCTTACAGACATTGAAATAGGAGATGAGTTGGTACGACCACCACTTTCTAGGGGATTACTTAAAAATTGTCACGATGGGATTAGACAAAGAACAGTCAGACTAGCCAATCCAAAAACCAGGTTGCCTTGGGTTTTACAATTTTATATACCAAATTTTTTTTTCAATTTTATAAAAACCTTTTTACAATTTTTAATTTATTATTTAATTACAATTTTAAATCATTTTTTTTAATTTTTAAATTTTATTTAAATACTTTTTTAAAATTATATCACTTTCATATCCCTTATTTAAAAATAACCATTATTATAATTTACACATTTTACTCCCCAAATTCACATAATATACCTAACATACACATATATATACAAAAAATACTATACAATATTACAATAAACTATACCAATCTATCACTAAATATATCAAACTATTAACATAATAAATTACCATAAAATTTTAAAAATTAACACATTATTTTCCCCATATATATTTATTTTATTCAATATTTACAAACTTTTTTTTAAATTTTAAACACAAAATAAATACATTTTTTTTCAAATTATATATTTAAAATTTTTAACCCCAAATAACCCACATATATTATTACACCACAAATTTATTTTTTATATAACATATAAACACTATTTTTAAATTACAAAATTACAACAATTTATTATATATATAACCTATTTAAAACCAAACCCATATATTACACATAAAACACAACATAATATATAAATATAACAAAACTATTTTATAACAAAATCCCAAAACAACCCCTATTATATAATATATCCCACCCCCATTTATAATATATACCAAAAATATACACACCAACATATATATATATATTATATTACACATACACACACACTATATTTATACACACATATACCAAATTTTTATACACACTATACACACATATATATTATACACACATATACACAAAATTTTTTTTTTAACCCTATACACCACAACAAAATTTTAAAAATTATCAAATATTTATATAAAATATATCCAAACAAATTTTTTCCTTATCCACAACCATTAATTTTTTTATCTATATAAACCACACAAATTTTATTAATTTTATATACTATTACACCCACACAATATATTTATATATTATATACAATATATACACACAAAAATATAAATTTTTATACCATATTAACCCCAAAAAATATATATATATATACACATATAACCACACACACATATATATATTTTTCAATATTACCACACAACACATATTTTTTATTATAAACACATTTACCCACACCAAAATATTATTTTATACCATATTAACACACAACACCTATATTATATACACATATTACACAACACCACACATTATATTATATAAATATTCCATTATATTTAATATTATATATATACAATATAACACACATATTTATATATATATATATATATAACCATATATACCCATATATATATATTATATAACATTATACACACATATATTTAATATCACACACCACATAATATACACAACCATTTATTATACACATTTACAACCACCTTATATATAACATTTTAACATATTATACCTTTACCCCACACAATATTATAACTATATACACACCTATATTTTTTAACAATATAACAACACACCTTTATATTTTTATACACCACACCATATATACAATTATACCCACACATTATTGTATATATTATATACACTACACAATAATATTATTATATATCACAACATTATATTATATAACCCCACATTATATATATTATTATTATTTATACACACAACAAAAAACCCCAACCTTATAATATATATTATATTATTATATATACACTCATCGGCCCCTTTGTTAGGTACACCCGTCCCAATGTGTTAACACTTTAATTTCTTTCAGCCACACTGGCGGCAATCAGTGCATTTAGGCATGTAGACTGGAAGGGCAATTTGCAGTTAAACCGAGCATCATATGGGGAAAAAGGGATTTGAGTGCCTTGAACGTGGGATGGTTGTTGGTGCCGAAGGGCGGGTCGGTATTTCAGAAAATGTGATCTCCGGGGATTTTCCGACAACTTTTAGGGTTTACAGGAATGGCGAAAAAAAAAATTTTTTCTTGGCACTCTTTGGGCCCCCTTGGTCCAATTGGGCATCGTTGCAAACCTTGTGGAATCTATGCCCACGAAAAATTGGGGGTTTCTGAAGGCAAAAAATACATATACTATTTATACTTATTTTAAAATTTACATTTTTAATATACATTTTATAATTTTACATTATCACATTAAAATCCATTAACAATATATACTTAATTTTAAAACCCCAAAATACTATACACTATATTAAAAAATACTTTTACACATACTATATAACATAATACTTAACATATTCAATCTAATACACTTTAAAACCCATTAATTTAACACATATAAATTTTAACATATCCCTTTCAACCTACATATACAATAAAAAAAACTTTCCCTTTCATTTTATATATACTATATATATATCATTATTTATATACACACCACATACTTTTATTATATATATTATATTATACACAAAACCCCCCATATATTATATATATAAACACACCCCAAATACATAAATTTCACACAAACCACCCCTTACTTTATATACCCCAACCACATACTTTTTTAATATAACACACACACACTACAATATTTTTCCACAAAACCACACAACAATTATAATAACACACAACACATACTATATATATATTTAACACATAAATTTTTATACACACAAAAATATAATAACATACAATTTGGGGACGCTCAGTCGGGTAGATGCTCTTATTTTTCTATGTATATCCTCCATGGGTCTATGCAGAGGATGGACAGTAATCTATTATCTGGTGGGATGGAAGGAAACCAAAAAACACTATGTCACAAGGGAAGTGGAGTCTAGCTGACTGCTATATTATCTAGAACACCATATTCTTAACCTTGGCCATAGCCTCGATAGGAAACCTTAACCTGCTCGCTACGGTCAGCGATTAGGTGTACGTCTTCAGATTGTCCCTAAAATCTGTAACGTGTTAGCATTAAAAGGACAGAGACAATATAGGAAGCAAACATTTTATTGGATGCACTAGTAGATAACAACGAGATCATGCTGGAACCAGACAGCAGTATAGGAGGATGGGGAAAGGGTAGTTGGCCATATTGACTTCTTCTAAGTGAGATCCTTCTTCTTGGTTCTTCTGCTGCTTCTCAAAATCATGACAAGAGAAGATAGTTTAGGTCACTTGGTTAGAATATAATAAGTACCAGTAGCACATTGTAGTCAAATACATTATGGGGATTAAGGCTTTGGCAGGTTTTGGCCCCAGGTCATAAGTCCTCAGCTGTATAACCATGGATGGACGATGCTGTTGGATCTTGTACAGGAAGGGCTTTGATGGCCGGTTGGTTCCCTATACTTCATCCATTTTATATGATGGAAGCCAAGTATTGTAGAGATGATTATATTCCGTCTGGATAATTTTCTGCGTAGTATATTCGGGAAGGGTAAAACACCAGTGCCATTATTCACTTTCTTCATTTTTAGCCTGAAAAAAAATAAAAATTTGTATGTGAAATTCTTGATAAAATCAGATAACCGCTAAAAAAAAAAAAAATTATTTGAAACTAATATTTTATCGTTGAACCTAATCTCTCTTGCTCTCAATATTTAAGCATGCTGGTGGTTACGGGTGAAGCAAAGAAATCAAGAGTTTGGACTATCATCTTGCATCTATCATCGTGAAGCTAGGATGACCACTTTCAGGTGGATGTACCCTTAAAGTTGCTTTTCCATTTGGCAAAGTTTGCTACGAGCTGGCCTCAGAGGACGAGGAGTTGATCGTACTGGCTCAGCGATGTTTGCATCTACCATAGACACATGGCGCCATTGCAAATAAGCAACATGAAAACTGCGGACACCACGCGCCATTGATGTGAGAGGTGAACATCGGCTATGAAGATGCCCAAGGGCGGAGGACACATCACAGAGGAGAACTGTACTTTGTATGGGGCCTGGAGCAGACTGATGTAACTGCACCTCTGCTAACCCTACTGTGTATGGGGCCCCGGAGCAGACGGATGTCACCGCACCTCTGCTAACCCTACTGTGTATGGGGCCCCGGAGCAGATGGATGTCACCGCACCTCTGCTAACCCTACTGCGTATGGGGCCCTGGAGCAGACAGATGTCACTGCACCTCTGCTAGCCCTACGGTGTATGGGGCCTGGAGTATACTGATATCACTGCACCTCTGCTAACCCTACTGTGTATGGGGCCCCGGAGCAGACGGATGTCACCGCACCTCTGCTAACCCTACTGCGTATGGGGCCCTGGAGCAGACGGATGTCACTGCACCTCTGCTAGCCCTACTGTGTATGGGGCCTGGAGTATACTGATATCACTGCTCCTCTGCTAACCCTACTGTGTATGGGGTCCCGGAGCAGATATCACTGCACCTCTGCTAACCCTACTGTGTATGGGGCCCTGGAGCAGACGGATGTCACTGCACCTCTGCGAACCCTACTGTGTATGGGGCCCCGGAGCAGACGGATGTCACTGCACCTCTGCTAACCCTACTGTGTATGGGGCCCCGGAGCAGATGGATGACACTGCACCTCTGCTAACCCAATTGTGTATGGGGCCCCGGAGCAGATATCACTGCACCTCTGCTAACCCTACTGTGTATGGGGCCCAGTAGTAGACGGATGTCACTGCACCTCTGCTAACCCTACTGTGTATTGGGCCTGGAACAGACGGATGTCACTGCACCTCTGCTAGCCCTACTGTGTATGTGGGCTGGAGTATACTGATATCACTGCACCTCTGCTAACCCTACTGTGTATGGGGCCCTGGAGCAGACGGATGTCACTGCACCTCTGCCAACTAACTTGCTTTAGCAGAAAAGACTTACATTTTTTAAAGCAGTTTGGATGGATCACATAATTAGAAATGTCCGACATTGGTTGGAAGAGCAGGACCTAGACTTCTAAGTACTACCGTTGCTCCCCAGACCCCAATCGAGCCTGTGTGGGTCCCCTGGATGGTGGTGTTGGCTCTATGGCTCCTCCAGCAGCTGTCGGGTCCTTGGATGGTGGTGTTGGCTCTATGGCCCCTCCAGCAGCTGTGGGGCCCCTGGATGGTGGTGTTGGCTCTATGGACCCTCCAGCAGCCATGGGGCCCCTGGATGGTGGTGTTGGCTCTATGGACCCTCCAGCAGCCGTGGGATGTAGACATCTCCAGATACCTGGGACAAGCTACCAGGACCTTATTGTGTCACTCCTAGTCCATCTAGCTGCTGTCCGGGCTGCACATGGTGGTTACTCTGGATGTTAGCTGCCGGCCATACTAATGGGACTCCACTGTGTGATTGGATTCATACATGCAGTGGGGCATAGTAAACATAACTAGTGGCCATACTCACCAGATATCTGAATTAGTTGTTCGGCACTTCTCTTCGTCACTCTGCCATCCACACTTTGTACGTCACAGAAGTATTTTCCAGAATCCTCCATCTGAACGTGGTAGACTTCATAGGTGTCATTGGCACCAAAACCGTGAACAGTCTGTCCTTCTCTGTAGAAAGCAAATCTCAGTTGTGTGTTCGGTCTTGAAGGATGAAGACTTGTCTCACATGTTAGGGTCAGGTTATCTCCCACCGAAATTGTGTTAGAGCTCACTTTTATGGCTGGAGTCGTGAACAGCTCTAGAAAAGGAACAGAGTGATAAGATTATTATTTGGAGTCCATGTTTTTCTAGACAACAGTACAAGTAAAAGATCATTGCCAAACGCAACACATTGACAAAGAGGACTGTAGAGAGGACGCAACTTCTTAAAGGTACCATAAAATACCCAAAAATACCATCTACTTTTTGGATATCCATCACTTCCCTAATCCTGCACCATACCACATTAAAGTGCTAAGGCCAAGTACCTGTGGGGGCATGACAAAAGAAGAAAAAATTTGAGGTCCCTCTTGAATGGCCTCCACAATTTCTAAGCCACAACTCTTCATGCATGGTGACTTGGCTGAAGCCATTACTTTTTTATACAGATTTCTAGGTCGTTCCAGTGTCCTTGACAACAAGTAAATATTATTTAAAGGGGGTTTCTAAAACTTAAAAACCTCCCTACCACCTCACACTGTGCCAAAATAGAAAATTAACTCACATTTAACACTCCCATCACCACCAATCCAGCATGGGTCCTTGGTCTATCACTGAGGATGTCACGTTCTTGGTTCACATGATGCTGCAGCCAATCACTGACCTCCGTGGTCACATGATGTACATGCAGGCATGTGACTGCTGAGGCCAGTGATTGGCTAAAGTATCATGTGATGCATGAACGTGACATCATCAATGAGAGACTGGGGGGAGCACTGGAACAGTAGTGATGGGAGAGGCAAGTATGAGGCAATTTTTTATTTTAGCGCACTATGAGGTGGTAGGGAGGTTTTTAGAAGTCTTGAAAAACTCCTTTAATCTTGTGGGAGCCCAACTCATATCACTGAGGTAGGCTACATTCACACTGTTGTCTGGGGCTCCATGGGCAGTTCCACTAGATTTGATGGGAAACAGTGTGAACGTAGCCTAACTACATGTGCATGTGGTGCTATTTCCCATCAAATCTAGTGGGACTGCCCATGGAGCCCCAGACAACAGTGTGAATGTAGCCTAACTACATGTGCTCCATGGGCAGTCCCACTAGATTTGTTGGGAAATAGTGTGAACGTAGCCTAACTACATGTGCTCCATGGGCAGTCCCACTAGATTTAATGGGAAATAGCGCGACACACACAATATTTCCTATCAAAATGATGGACACCAACAGACTCCAGTCTAAGTCAATGGCAAGACCCTATTGTAATGCCGGTGGTTCCTGTTGTGCAATGGATACAGTACTATATTGTAGGTTCCAGTACTATATTGTAGGTTCCAGAAACCTCAACCCAGATGTGAACAGAGTCCAACCCATTAGATTGACCATGGGTGTGGTGTTCATGGATTTATGAATAGATACAGAAGAGTCAATGGCTTGGACCTGGTTCGGATCCGCATCAGAGGTTTAGTTCACAGCATCCGTTTCAGAGGCTTCTTTGGACACCAGTTGGACCCAATGGGCTCCATTGACTACAATGGGGTCCACCTGGTTTCTGTCCTGGTGGCCGTCATTTTAACAGCGCTCCATGCTGTGCTATTATCTTCCATCTCATCTGATGGAATCTATGCCAGAGGCTCCGAACGAAACCTCCAACTCAGGTGTGAACCAGGCCAGTAAGGTAGATGAATGTTTATGTTCTGCTCTGAAACATCAAGAGAAACTGATGAAAGATTAGACAGAAATGAGGAGCCCACACTGAACCCTGGTCATAGATGGTTTCCTAGGTTACCAACCACCTCTGTGCTCACACCCCGCTACGTCTTCTCAGGACAAGAGGATGTTGGGGGGGCTATAGATGTAGTCAGTAACCTAGGAAACCATTTGTAAACAATCAGGATAGAAAACCTGCTGTATCTCTGAAACGACGGACAATCCAAACTTTGCCTACATGTTTAAAGTTTCTCCATTTTCTTGCCACCGCCAACCTACACCAGAGGCGTAACTTATAGATTGTTCACTGGTGCTCAGAACATTTAACAGGGCTCCCACCTACCATGTGCCATGTAGAATATTGGTGTCTTATGTGGCAGAGGGGCCCCTCCGTCTCCACGGCCATTTATCAGCTTCTACATCTGCACCCCCCATAGCTAAGCCATTGACCTACACAAAAAGTTAGTCTTCGGGTAACACTTCCCCATATGTGTAGATACCCTGGGCCTGGAGCCCGAGCTGAATGTGCAATTAAATGACCATATACATATATACACACAATCACACGTTAAGCTTCTACATGACCTTGGATTTACCTCGTACAAACATGGGTTCCTCATCTCTATGTTTGTAATAGATCAGGTGATGTTTCACTTGCTTTACACATTTGTATGTTCCAGACATGTCCACGTCCACCTTAGCGATGTGAAAGTGGTCGTTGTAGCTCCAATTCTGAATGACTTGTTCATCTTTGTAGAATATGGTCTGTCCGGGGGTGTATCCAGGGTAATGGTGACATCTCAGAGTCAGGTTATCTCCTTCGTATACTTGGGGAGGAGACTGTAGGATGACCCAGCCTGGAAAACATAAAAGAAAATATAACAAATGCATCTTCTTATATGCTCTGAGCTCACAAATTACATTTGGACCTTCATCTTTATGCATCTAATGTTGTTGGAAGCCGTATCCATATTAATACATCGTTGGAGATCTGATTTTTTTTTTTTTTGAAAGTCCAAACAACGTTCTCTCCTTCCAGATGCATAAAAAAGTGCAACAGTGTCATGCAAAAAAAAAAATGCACAAGGATGCAAGCTATCACAGACCCTCTCTTAAAATATATGGGCCCTCACTAATCCTTATAGCCTGCTCCCTCTTCGAGCCAGAAGGCACATGCAAGAGGTTACGGGAAAAAAATCTCTCTTCTGCCGAAGTGCCGGAACTTACAAGGGTACGAAAGTAAATTTACAGCTACTACAAGCAGTCCCCGACCTACACCGTTCCAACTTACATCTGTCCCCTAGTTACATGCAAAGACTTATGTGGCATGCTGGCACTTGTAGTTCCATGTTCCACAGCTGATAGTAGCTGTAGAACGACACGTACCAGCATGCCACAGCAGCACATGAGGTGAAAATGAGGTGAAATCTTCTTAAACGGGGCACAGACAGCACTAAAATGAAAACTTCTGTGCAGCAGTTACATTTAATAAATCTATCTGTTCCAACTTACATACAAATTCAACTTAAGAACAAACCTACAGTCCCTATCCCGTCTGTAACCGGGGGACTGCCTAGATAGGCAAAGTTTAACGTTAGCGAGAGAAAGTCTTGCAGAAATCACAAGGTAAAGTAACAAGTGAGAAAAAAAACCACAGAAAATACTGAAATACCCGACCACCTTCACTAGCACCAGGCATGCTTCCCATAGTCCTAATTATGAAATATTTTGGGCTACATGTATGTATTTTGGTGCTGAGACGACAATTTTTCTGCGTGCGTTAGTAGTGTAAATGTCCCCTGAATCTAGGGCCCTGTTCTACGCGGGTCGGGGGATTTGGGGCGCCTTTAGCTCCCCCCAAAGGGGGCCCTGAGGTCCGGGGGAGCCCTTTGGAACCTTTTTCTACCCCCTGTTCCAAAACCCCCGGGGGTAAACCCCCCAAGATGTAGGGGGGTTCACCCAATGTTGATTAAAATTTTATGACTGGAGAAAGGAAAAGGGGCCCTTTAAAAGTGCCGGGGGAAACCAAAAAATGCCCTAATTTTGGGGAGTGCCCCTCTCTACTTAGAAAGGCGCCGTTTTTGGGCTGAAGGACCCCAATTACCACGCTAATGTCCCCCTTTTGTCTCTGTTGATGAACAGATTAACCTAGGAGTACCCAAAAACCTTTTGCCCCAATTTTTTTCATGTTTAGCCCTAATGGGCCACATGTTGAACCTGTTTAGGTCTAAAACTCACTTTTTTGCCCATTGTAACCTATGGGCAAGAGTGAGTTTTAGACCTAAACAGGTTCAGACATGTGGCCCGATGTCTTTTTTAAAATTCCTCTCTCTAACGTTATTAACCAATTAACTTTTTGTTCATAAATTCAGCAACAGTGGGGCAGATCCACATCAAGCCATTACCTTGCAATAACCTCCCTTTGCAATGAAAGGTATTTGGGCCACCACTACTCCCAGGATACACATCAAGGCTGTGCCTTCAATAGACACGGAAAAGACTGAACTAATACAGCTAATCACATGTCTCCAACTATGTTCACGTTTGGAACAATTCCTCATCATGAGTAGAAGACTAGTCGGAGGAGTATGGCATCCATTACACAATGGTGAATTTCTTAGCCCAATCTTATGCAAGAATTGAGACGTACAATACACTCTATGCAATAAATAAATTTGTGACTGACAATGTTGTTGACGAATAGATCTTAGGTAATATCTGTAATATATCCTCTCCTAGTCCTGGTTCAAGAGGACCAATGTCCCCTCCAAACGTCCATGGAAGGATGTTGGAAATTTAGGTAAATATTTCTGTAATAAATGGGAAAATAGAAGATATAGCAAGCCCTTTAGGTACTGGTATGTATTATGTATGTATTATACAGCACTGGTATAATTTACTCACCATTGCTGATGTCCATTCTAAGAGAGTCACTCGCATGTTGGGAAAAGCATTGGTAACTTCCACCATCTGATATTTCGGCAGACTGTATTGCATACGTTTTCCCACTGTGTACATGTGTCCCAGTTCTGAACCAGTCGTACTTCTGGTCGCTTTGTTCGTTGGGGCCCACGTCACAGGTCATCGATATAGGTTCGGTAGTGAAGATCTTATTTGAGTTTGGAGTGAAGGTCACCACAGGCCTGAAGGAACGTCCTACAAAACGCAATAGATTATAGAAGACATGGGAATCCAAACAGAATGAAAAAATTTAAAACAACATTAAGGGACCATCTCCAGTCATTTTTAGACATGGGGGGAAACAAGTATTTTCAGCTTTAAAGGGGGTTTTAAACCCCAAAAAAAATTGTTGTGGAAGGGTTTTCAAAAATTAAAAAATAAACTTTTCACCATATTAAAAATTCCGTACTTTTTTTTTTTAAGGGGGGTTTACTACATTGATTTACCTACCTCAGTCCTGTTTTCTTGGTTTAATTTGTTAGTTCATGGGCGTGTTTACTGGCTTCCGACTAGCTGCAGCAGAAGCCAGGATGTTTTCTATGGCAACAGGTGCTTGCAGCCTATATGAGAGAGTGAACAGGTCATGTAGCTATAGCAACCATGCGTGG
The DNA here is from genome assembly GCA_025379985.1 of Phyllomedusa bahiana. Classification (NCBI taxonomy): domain Eukaryota; kingdom Metazoa; phylum Chordata; class Amphibia; order Anura; family Hylidae; genus Phyllomedusa; species Phyllomedusa bahiana. The sequence goes on along the minus strand of JAODAL010008688.1, from coordinate 7,984 downwards.
TAGCCTATCAGGAGAAGATTGTCACAGGTCTGTAGCTATAGAACCAGAGCCTGGTAGTCCTATCAGGAGAGATTTACAGGTCTATAGCTATAGCGACCTAAGGAGCTGATGCAGCCATACAAGCTGGGGATATTCTAGGAAAAGGAGTAGGAACATAGGGAATGGAAATATATTGCGCAAGAGTGCTCTTGTTTTTGGCATAGATTGTGTTTAAGCATACAAAGCAAAACTTGTAGTGAGACAACCCCCTGTAACTACCTTAGTGATCCATAGTGTCCTATCACTGAATTATAGAAATAGGGTTAAAACGTAATCTTAGGCCATTTTTAATACCTCGGTGCTGATCTCAAAGACCAGTTTAACTACTACTAAGTGGACATTAGCAGCATTGTACAGTTAGATTGGACGCCTGCCAAGCACAATTACCAGGGCATCTCAGCGATCAATAGTAAATCAGCAACACTTCACCCTTCGGCAAAACCCCAAGGGGGGTGGCAGGGGAACCAAAGTTGAAGCAGCAGCCCCAGCGTTAAAACTCCCAGCCATTAACCACAATAGATAACTGGTGCGGAGAACAGACAGTAATAAAACAATATTCAGCTCAATTCACTAGTCATGCCAGATTGCAATAGCTGAACTACTGGCGAAAAAATCTAACACCCAGCAGATAGTTAATAATACTTTTCCCGATCCCTAAATACTGAAGAAAAGTACAGTTGTCGAGAGGCAGCACAACACAAACGCCCTCAGGGAAATAGACACTGAGGACGCCTAAACCACGGTTACGCTTACCACTTCAAGCGGACACTTCTACAGAGGAACATAAAAGAAGGTCGCAATACGCAGTGCTATCACGCCCAGCACTACGCTAGCGACAGTCGCCCAAAGAACAAACCTGACTCGCTTAACACACCTTGAATTGTGGACCTTCGTGTCTAGGTTATCATGGCGAAAAATACCTCAATAAATTGGACGCTACAAGAATACAAAGCAACCTCCAAAAGCTGTAAATTATCAAACGCACCACCCCATAACTTTGCAATCACCAGGAAGATTGCCAAGGATATCCTTTTGATGGAAGAGATTACTCCCTCGTCGGCAGCAGGCATTGGGACAATTCCCTGATCCAACGCCACGGAGATCACGCAACACTACAGCCGCTTAAAGCCCCGCAAGGAACACAAGACAATCAAAGCGCAGATTGATACATCAACACCACGCGCTCGGCTCTCTCGCGCATTATAGTAGAGGAGGTAGCGAAGCAAATCTCGACTGACCTGCAATCCTCACTAATGAAATCGGTGGCAAAGATGATAGCACAAGTAAAAACGGAAGTAAACTCCCATAATGAAAGGCTGGATGCACATGACCAACAAATTCAAGCTATGAAAATCGAACACGACAAAACCAGTTCTCAATCCCCGATCTTCTTCGGGAAAACCAAAGGCTAAGCGAAAAACTTGAAGATTTGGAAAACAGATCACGACGCAACAATCTGCAGATCCTTGGCATCTCAGAATCTATACCACCTAAAAGCTTACCATGTTAGTGAAAGAGAACTCCCCCAAGGCACTGGACTTAACCCCCATGTAAAGTTGAGCGGGACTCACCTTCTAGGAAATGACCTTCGGGAATGGTACCATGCATGTGCGAGATGAGGTATCCCCCTCGGCCGCACGCACGAGAAAGAAAGCGCCAAATAATCGTTAAATATTTGGATTTTACAAGAATAAAAGTGGCCAATCCTGAAAGCTTTCAAAACGAATGAAAAACTGACCTTAACTTCAAAGGGAGAAAGATACTCATATTCGAGGATTTTTCGGCGCGGAAGTGTGCTGAAAGAAGGCATTATCCTCAATATGCACCCAACTTTTCAACAAGCACATTAAATTTGCGGCTACTAAATAGCCTGTACCCTCAAGATATTCCACAGAAACGGGAAACAATATTCACCTTCCAAAACGCACATGAAGCAAACGATACCTGATGAGAGTGCCAGCACCTACTCTAGCCCCATCGCAACGTCTCAGATCGGTCAGTGTCCCCGCCCGGATTTGATGCAAACCCCAGTAGTGTCTCTCGACCTAAGGCAGGAGACTCTAACAGTGCTCGACCATATCAACCTACAAACCCGAGAGATCAACGCGGAGGACAACCCTCAAAAGGAACTGCTTGATCGGAGCCACCCTACCTACATAATTAGTTGCGCCATGGCTCCTTATTCACAGTGAGACTCGCTAGCAGAAGCTCCTGCAAGAGATTGTATGATAGGTCCGCTGAAGGTACCACACACCCCCCCCACCCCCTCCCCCAAGAGGGATCTTGAAATACGCTAGTTAAGCGGAACCCTATTCCCCTAGAAATTAAAAGGGGAGGGGATCCATTGTCTCAGTCCAACTTACTCTGTCCAGAACAGATATTTTGCCATCTATTGTATGCTGGATCTCGTGGGAGCTCCTGAGTTTTAAGATATAAGTTATACTTTATTATCTTTGTATCGCTGCTTGTGTCAAGCGAAAATGTGATTCAACTACCATCAGTGGGACTGAAGAGGTACTATTTCTCCTCTTACAAAGGGTGTTGTAGGCCTACGAGCCTTGAGTTAGATCTTTGGCCTCTTAGAGGCCTTGAATTTACCACTTGAAGTGGCATTTTGTTTGTTTTGTTCAAACCACCAAGAAACTTATTAGCGTACAGAGACGGGTTTGTCTCATTGAAGGTGATCAATGGAATGTGAAGGGACTCGGTCTCCCAATCACGTAGGATGATACTAAGGCACCTACATGCGCCTTAAACACTGATGCTCGCTCGCAACGCGCTCTCACTTCCAAGAAAACCGCACCCTATTGGAGACGTGGATTTTATTAGAATGGAAGGGTCTATGGGTAGGACAAGTGATAGGACTCCCCGGCAGTTAACGTAAAGCAGAGTATGTCGCTGATAGAGGCGCAACATTGAATTGCCGCTCGCAGTTATAAGCCATGACAATTGGTCTCTGAGGGACAGATGGGTATAATCGTATAAAAATTTCGGGTTGTGATGAGTATTCTCCTTCTACAACCTTTATGGGCCAAATACTCAGGCGGAGGGCTGGTTTTCTGCACGCTGACGCCATCATACTGACAGAGACGATTAGCACGAATTTAAAGGGTAGTAACAGGAGACTTTAACACGGTATATCATCTACAGGAGACGGGAAAAAGGGGAGGTAATGCAAGGACACCAAGTCCACAGGGAAACCCCACCGCTGCATTAGAGTTTCTACACAATCCTTAATCTCCTATGACACATGGAGGACTACTTACCCAGGAAGGTAGAGAATTGTACCTTCTATCTCACCCTCATAAGATGTGTCATCTGAATAGACGCGTATGTCTTGTTGGTCTCGTAGAACCTTAGAAACATCAAGAATAGAGAAATCGACGATTGAAGAAATGATCATCTCAGATCACTCTCCAGTCTCGGCATATCTCTCAGACAATGTCCCACGTGGATCTGATTTTATATGGAAATTTCCCACATACCTGACTAAAGATGAGGGGTTTTGTTTGACCCTCCAGGGATGGTGGCAAGAATTTCATTACTATAATGAGGCTCATCTAAACTGCCCCCAGCTATACTGGGATACTGCCAAAGCTGTCCTGAGAGGCAGACTGATAGCACACGCCTCTAAGTTTAAAAGAACATTGAAAGACAGAATAGAAACCTTGAGTACCGAGTTGCGCGATGCTTATGATACCTTTACAGATACTCCATCTGAAACCAACAGAACTAGATGGAAGGCAGCTAAGCACTCATATGAATCCTGGCTAGAAACTAGGGAAACTCAGAAGATGACTAAGCAGGCAGCGACGCTGTTTAGATATGGGAGTAAACCGGGAAGACTTCTGGCAAGATTTGCCAAGGGTACCCATCCCCCATCCTCGGTACCAGTATTGAAGTGACCGGAGGGAACCCTTACAAGAAAATGCAAGGATGTAGTTGAGCTCCTTCGATCATACTATGAGAAATTATACACCGATGAAAAACTAGACAAAGAGCTCTCCAAAAGATGGTTACAAAACGTAGACCTCCCGGGCCTCTCTGAGGAAGAAGTGGCGATTCTAGGCTCCCCAATAACAGCTTCGGAAATCGAATCGGCAATTACTAAACTAAAGAATAACAAAGCGCCCGGCCCAGATGGATACACGGGCGAATTCTTTAAAAAACTTTTAAAAACCCCAAGTTGTCCCGTCCTGCTAGGCTATTAGAAAATTTTTTTCGGGTACTCGATTCCAACAGGGGTAATTTCGGTCACATAAAAAGTAATCCTAAGGGCCGGTAAAGACCCCACTATGCCGGGTCATCCCGTCCTATTTCTCTACTAAATTCGCCTAAAATTGCTTCCCAAGTTTAATGGGGATCGTCTAGCCCCCCCCTTTCCCAAAAAACTCATTGGCCACTCAGGTGGGATTTGCCCAAGGAAGGGCAGCGAAGCAAACTTCGAAAAGTCCAACAATTTAGCAACCCCAAAAGATACCCCCGAAACCCCCCTTCCGGCCGCTATTGACTAAGACGCTGAGAAGGCTTTTGATTGTAATTGGGGGCTGGTTTGGAGAATTTTTGGACAAGTCAATTAACGGGCCCTTTCAGAAATTCTTGAGAGCACTATATGAAACCCCCGGAAGCTAGAATCAGTGTCCCCGGGCTTCTATCAAAAACCTTTCCCCTGCAAGGGCAAAACTGAAGGGATGCCCCTGTCGCCTTACCTTTTTTAAAACCTGTCTATCAAACCCCCAAACCAAAGTTCCTGTTCCCCCTAAAATACTTTGAAGGCAAAACAAAAAAAAACCAAAGCTAAAAACAGGTTATTCGCAGACGAATTATCTTTTTCGTCAAAAAATCCCGAGCGAGTTTCTACCTGCCCCTTTCGGGAGCAAAACTATTTAGAAAATTTCGGGGTTCCACTGAATGAAAAACAAATCGGAAAACTCAATATCCCCCAATGCAACCCCCTATCCCCCCCCTTCTCACCGGGTTTTCCCGAGTGCAAACGGGCCCCAAATCAATTAAAACCTGGGGGTGACATGGGAGATCACCAGCTTCGATCTATAACCAGAACTATCCTCCCCTGATTTTAAAGATAATTAGAGAATTAAACAAATGGTCGACACTTCCCCTTACACTTTTTGCTCGAGCCCATCTTATACCCAAAAAGACTTTCCTAAATTTTTATACCTTACAGACGATACGTACTATTAGGGCCACTCGGATAAAAAAAATCAAACAAACCCACTTTCCCCAATTTCATTGGGCCCCAAAGAGACCTAGAATCGCTTATAAAAAACTCTTGCACCAAATCAAGTGGGGAATCAACGTACCCCCATATACGGAAATTAACCTGGCATGAACCTACACATGCCTAGATTTGGGTAAAAAACAAAACTACTCCAACACAGCTTTAGAAGCACTTGTAGTGGCCCCATGGAGCTTACCAGCGCTACTTCACACTAAATTCGCCCATATACCTTTGGAACTTAGAACGTGCATCCTCATAAGAGATACATTAGCCACCTGGAAAAAATTTTTCCCCCAAACTCTTTGGGCTCCCCGCTTAGCTTTGTAAACACAGCCTTTTAAAGGGGAAAATCCTGAGTTTCCGCGGGGTACTAATAAAACAGCTCGCCAATGGGGCAGAACTGGGGAAACAAAAAACGTTGGTCAACCTAACATCCCCAACCCCAAAAAACCTACCTATCCTTCCCAGAACTTCAACAACTGTTTAAAATACCTAGCTCAGATTTCCTTACATACGGGCAAGTTATGGGTTTCCTGAAATCAAGAGTGAAACGGATGGGACGAGAATGCTCTACAAAAATCTTTTGATTGCTCAAGGCCCCCCCACCCGTCTCCACTCCCTAACCCTTTTATACCTAAATTGGGGACTCAGACCCCAGGAAAGGGGGAAAAAACATTTTTCACAAGATGGGGAAAAAGGGAATTTTTCCGAACATGAATTGTCACACTTGTTTGACGGCTGGAACAAGCTAAAAAAAGCAGGGTCTTCAAAGACGTGGAGGGGGACTTTCCCTTCCCCTTTATCACCCGCAATCTACGGCTTTAAATTTACCTCCTCACCCCCCAAAACCCCCAACGTAAATAGCGTGCCCAAAAGTCTTTTTACAAAAACGGACTTAATACACGGGGTATGGGTTGCCCTTAAATTCAATTTTTCTGGACACAAATTTAAAAGGGCTTGAATCAGAGATGACTGTCCCCCTGTACAATGTCTCAAAATTTTGGGGGTTCCATGACTTTAGGGATTGGGGAAATCCAAAAATTATAATATAAAATTTTATGGCAGCTAAAGAACCTTGCTAAAAATTTGGTTTGAACACAAAATACCCAGCCTGGGAGGTTTTGGGGGAGTAGACTTAAACTTAAATGGAGCGAAAGGAGGTTGAACTAGCAAAGGAAACACAGGCAGAAGCCTTTTTTAAGCAATGGGCTCCCTTCATAACGAGTTTTCTAAGTAAAAACGACATAAACCCCCAAAAGTTTTCCCCCTTTAGACTAAATAAAGGTACCTGAAAAGGTTTAACAGGGAACCCCCGGGAAGGTTGAGACTGGTTTTAGCAAAAAATAATATCCCCCCTTGATCTAATAGTGTCCCCCCCTTTGGAAAAAAATGCCCCCCTTCACTTCTCCTTAAGCTAGTCAAACTGAAGCACTCGACACCCAAAATTTTGAAAGTATACAACAATTTAAACCGAACAGTGGGGAAATGTTGAAATGTTAACTGTTAATTGTTGATTGAATTTAACCTATTGTAAGGATTGTGACTAACTTTTTTTAAACTTAATAACGATATATCTTTTAAGGAAGGTACCTTCCCTCCTACAAAGGAGGGCAACCATCACAGATATGCATTATCCCCAGGTCAAAAACTTTGACCCCCCACTTGCCCCTTAAATAATGACTCTGAAACTGTAAAAAAATGTCACTTTTCTGGAGAATGTGTTTAATATTCCTATTTGATATCACTGCTCTTGTTTATTGTTTATAATTGAAAACCTGAACAAACAAAAAAAAAAAAAAAAAACGTTCATCCCCCCAAAAAAAATGTCCCTTTCACAGCTTGTATATGGAAAAAAAAAGTTATGCCTTTGGAAGAAGGATTCATAAATATTGTTTTACACAATAAAACACTTTTTGTTTTTTTTAAAGTGCTTCAAAAAAAAAAAAACTATTTTAAATTTGGGGATCGCCCTAATCGATTGACCCCGAAGTAAATCTAACTTTCACGGGTACTGCGCGATGAACGCTGTTAAAAATACACTACTATGATTTCAGCATTTTCTTTACCCTTTCCCTTTCCAAAAAACGGATTTTGAACGATCAAAAAAATTTTTTCTCCCAAAAATTTACCATAAAAACTCAACTCGTCCCGTAAAAAAAAAGACCCAAAAAAGCCCGTACACAAAAAATAAAAGTTTTGGCTTCAACTATGGGGATCAAAAAGTTTTTCCTTTTTGAATAAAAAATGTTTTTATTGGTTTTAAAAACAGTAAAAGTATTTAAAAAAAAATTACAAAATTGGGTATCATCGTAATTCTATCGACCTCTGAGTAAAACAGATGTATTTATACCGACGATGGCCCCCTGAAAAAAAAAAAAAAAAAAAAAAAAAAAAAAAAAAAACAAAACATACCGGGGGAAAGCTGATTTTTTTCAAATGCCCCCACAAAAATTAATAAAAGTGATCAAAGCGTCATTGCACCTATAATGGTACTAAAAAAAAATGTAATCATTTGCAAAAAACAAACCCCTAATCCTCCGTACACAGAAAAAAAAAAAAAGTTTGGGGTGTCAGAAAGGACAACATAAAAAAAGCAATTCTTTAGACCTAATTCATTGTGTAAAAATTTAAAAAAAACATAAAACTATAAAAATTTATATCATTGCAATTGTAACAACCCCCCCATAAAGTTTTCTGTCATTTATC
>JAODAL010008687.1:0-115889 GCA_025379985.1 Phyllomedusa bahiana | reverse complement strand
ACCCCTTGACGGGAAGCAAGGGCTTTCAGGGCCACTGGCCCCTGCTCCCTGCTTTTGCCTGCGGGGGCAGGAGGGGACCACCCCATCTGAGCCCTTTTCCCTCCCGGGCCACCGGATGGACGTTGCATGTGTTGACGGGGGGCCATGGTGCCAAAAATTAGCTCCCTGGCCACCCCTTCACTTTCTGCCAAACAAAATTCTCCCATATACCCATTTTCCCGGCTCCTCCGGGGCCCTTACAAAAAACCCTGCCACACCGCCGAGTATCTGTTTTTAAACCGCCAACGCTACACTGAGTGACTACAACCCCCCGCGGCCTCGTTGAGCCCCCTGTGCCACTACTTTCTTGGACCTGCGAAGCGGGTTTGTTTACCCCTTGGCCGTTTGGCCCCTGACTTCACACTGCGCTATCCTCCCCTCAGGGCCACATCCCCCCCCATTTGCTGGTGCCCCGCGGGCCGATGGGGCAAGCGACCCCCTCTTATCCTGACGTTTGATGAACCCCTTTCCCCCCCCCCGGCTCCCAATTGCGGTGGGCTACAAACCCCATCAAATTTGGGAAATTCATCGCCCCTGCTGCCCTTTCATCCCCCGGCCCTTTGGGTATGCAAGGCTGACCCCTCCCCAAAAAGACCTCCCATGCCACCCCCACATCTATTTTTTTGCCGCCTACTGCAAGAAGCCTGGGATTTTGGGCCCCCAAAATTTCATCGCTCCCAAAGTAGCGCTGATTTCCCCTCCTCAAATTTTTTCACCCTGGGTAATAGTGGCGCTGAGCCCCAGACCGCATAGTAGATCCTGGCTGGGGGAACCGCATGAGCAGAGGGGGGTTTTGAGGACAGGTGAGGGCCACTGACCCGTTTCCGGGCCATGCCAACAAAGGGGTTTGGGGCCCTGATTTTTCCCACCGACTTTTGGGGCTGGGTTTTTTTCAATGTCACCCTTGGGGGGAAGTGGATCCCTTTGTCAACAATCAAAAACCCCTTTGGGGTTTGTGGTCACCCACAGGGCCCGGGCAGATGACACCCGGAAATTTTTGGGCCTAAACCAAAGTGACCCCTCCCTGCACGTCCCCTTGCTGTGCTCGACCGGGGCCTGCTCCAGGAATTTTTTGTCCACTGACACTCGCGGGGTAAAGGGACCCCTGCCCCCCTCTGTCTAAACATACGTTTGTTCTAAAATGTAAGACACTTTTTAAATGAAGATTTCTGTATAGGGAAAAAATACACACCCTGAAATTTGACTCCAAATAACCCCAGAAACAAGCTTGGGAAACCCCTTTGGATAAAATTTGGTTGTTTTCCACAAATGGCCGGGAAAAAATTTATTTTGGTATGTGTCTTTTTAAAATCACTTTTGTTTTTTAAATGAAAAAAGAAAACACAAACAGGTTTAAATTTAAACCCTTTGGGGATAAAATTTAAAAGCTACAGGAAAAAGTGTTCCCTTTGGGGGTTTGAAAAAAAAGGGTTTTTTTTTAGGACCACAACTGCAGAAAATCCCTTAATTAACCCCGGGTTTAAATTGCGCAAAAGAATTAAAGAAACCAAAAAACTACCACTTTGTACGGTTAAAATGGGGTTTTTATTTTCCCGGAAACACAGCAAGAGAAAAACTTGAAATTTAACCCTTTGGGTTTATAAATTATGCTACGGGAAAAAAAAGAAATTTTTTGGGCCGGTGAAAAAGACGGTTTCTTTATCACCACAACGGGCAAAAAACGTTTAAATTTAAAACCCCGGGAGTAAATGGCGCAAAAAAATTTAAAGAAACCCAAAAAAATAAAGGGTTTAATTGTTTTGTAAAAACGCTGTTTTTTTAAAGGGAATACAAAAAGGAAAACAGGCTTGGGAAAACCCCTTTTGGATTTTAAAATTTGTCCCTGTGAGCAGATAGCATTAAAATGTAAATGCAGCTGCATTGGGCCACAGGGACTTCTTTCCCAAATCCCCTAAAAAAACAGAATTAGAACTTTAAGAGAAGAAACCTTTTGGGGAACAACTGGGGCACCCCCAAAAAATTTCTGTTGAAAAGAGTTCTTAGTAAGAGATATCATTAGTAGTGATGGGGCGTTTAAAAATTAAACTACCCGTCACCCGGGTCAATAGTTGATATCGGCAATTTTTCAAAAACAAAACCGATAGTCGATAATAGATTATCGCCGATGACCATTAGAGTTTTATGGGGGAACAACACCTTAAATTATTACCCCAAAAACGGGGCCGGGAAAGAAGCGGGAAATTTAAAAATTCCAAAACATTAAAATGGATACGTGCCTAAAAATTTTGGGGCAACACACTTAGGTTAAAAAAAGCCACAGAAAAAAAAGCCCCAAAGACCATTCACTATCCCCGTCTTGTACCACAGCATGACCCTTAAACCTCATACCCACAAATTAAAAAAATGCCAGAAGGCATATGTTTGAACCAACATTTTACTTTAACGGACTTTTTACTATCCCGGGCCTGGAACGCAGCAAATTTACCCCTTTAAAACCCATCTGCCCACAGATTAAAAAGTGCCGAAAAAGGATCTTTGAAAACCCCCATTTTGTTGAACGGGCATAGACTAAAACCCGTTCTGGGACCCCATAAAGACCATTAAACCTGTCTGACCCACAATTAAAAAAATGCTGGGGGAAAAAGGGGTCTTTTGAACCCCCATTTTAGTTTTTACTGGACATTGACAAACCTGTTTTTATTTCCACAGTATGGGCCTTAAACCTTTCCCGACCTCCCGATTAAAAAGTGCCGGAAAAAGGAGTCCCTTTGGAAAACCCCATTTTAGTTGAACTGGAAAAATTTACTAAGCTTGTCCCCGGCCACACCCTACCCCAACCTGCATGAAACCCCCCGATTTCAAAAATTTCCGGAAAAAGGGGTCTTTGAACCACCATTTTAAATTTAACTGGACATTTTACTATACCTTTCCTGTCCCCCAGTTTGGGCCATTTTTAAAACCCTTCCCCACCTCCAGATTAAAAAATGCCTTAAAAAGGATTTTTTAAACCCCATTTTTTTTTGAACTGGACATTTTACTATACTTGTTCTGTACCAAAAGTATGACCATTAAACTTTTCTGACCCACAGATTAAAAAGTGCTGGGAAAAAGGAGTCTTTGAACCATCATTTTAATTTTAACTGGGGCATTGACAAAACCTTTTCCCCGGAAAACAGTAAAGACCATTAAAACCGCTTTACCCCCAAAATTAAAAAATGCCTGAAAAAGGAAACTTTTAAACCACCATTTTAGTTTTAAAGGGCATTGACTATACTTGTTCGTACCCCCAGTATGAAACCCTTTTAAAATTGTCTGACCCCAATTAAAAAGTGCAAGAAAAAAGATCTTTGAACAACCCTTTTTAGTCCCAACTGGAAAATAGACAACCCTGTCCTGGGGCCCCAGCAAGAGCCCCAAAACCCGCATGGGCCCAAGATTAAAAAAGTGGGGGTAAAAGGGTCTTTCAAACCCCCATTTTTGTTTCCCCTGGACATTCACTGTACCCCGTCCTGGGGCACAGCATGACCCCAAACCTGTCTGACCCACAGATTAAAAAAGGGCCCCCAAAAAGGAGTCTTTTAAAAAACCCTTTTTTGTTTAAATGGACATTGACTATGCTTTTCCCGGACCCCAAATAAAAAAACATCAAACCTGCATGACCCACAGATTTAAAAAGTCTGGAAAAAGGAGTCCTTTTTAACCACCATTTTAGTTTTTTAAAAGGGGCATTGACTATATCTGCCCCGAAACCCCAGAATGACCCTTAAACCCGTCTGACCCCCGAAATTAAAAAATGCAAGAAAAAAGGGGTCTTTGAACCAAACCCTTTTAGTTTTAACGAACATAGCCCACCCTGTCCCGGGGCCCCAGCTGAGCCCCCCAAACCCGCAAAACCCCCAATTTAAAAAGTCCGGAAATAGGAGTCTTTTTTAACCACCATTTTAAATTGAACTGGACATTGACTGTACCTTCCCCCGGGACCACAGCATGACCCCTAAAACCCGTTTGGCCCCCCAGATCACAAAGTGGCACTATGCTATTTTTTACGTGACTGTCCCCTTTAGAAATTTTTTTTGGGGGCTGAACCCTTTGTTTTCCCGAATTTTTTTTAGGGGGGTTTTTTTTAAAGTTTTTAAAATTTTAAACATTTTGCTTTTTTTTTTAAATGGATAACATACAACATAAAACCCCTCCCCCCGCAGTTTTTAAAGTAATTTTTTTAAAAAAGGGAGATTTTTTAATTTTGTCCGCACACCCCAAAAAGTAATAAAAAAGTCCTAAACCCCCCCAAAAAAACTTCTTAGTTGAGAAAACATTTGGGCCCCCCTGGCCCCTGAGAGGGAAATTCAGCCAAAACAAATTTAATGGTTTTATTTTTTCTCCAAATCCTTTCCTTTAGTGATTAGGGGCGACTTTCCCAAAATCAAAGGGTGTGAAAAACCCTAGTTTACCCCATCCCCCGAAAACTTTAAGCCTCAAAATTTTGCAATTGGGTCCACCCCGGAGCCCTTTTTTTTACACAAATTAACCTCACGAAATCACCTTTTTCAAATCCCGATTTTTTAGAGAAATTTTAAGCCCTCCTGATTCCCCTAAACGGGTGAACCAGTACGCCGTCACCCCCCCCGTTAAAAACGGAGGGGCCAGCTGGGCCCGGGCCAACTTACAGTGGGTGCGGTGAGGCCCAGGCAAACGTCGTCCCCTATTAAAAACGCAGGTTTTAGGGTGCCAGGGCCCGGGGTTTCAGTGGGTGCGGGGGAGGAGCCCCGGCGGCGTTTCCCTCATCTATTAAAAACGGTAAAAAAGACCTTATGACCAGCAAAAAGAAAACAGGGCGTGCGAAACAAGTGGGGGAAGCGAAGTGTGAGGTAAGAAACTCCAGCCTTCCTCAGTACAAAATCAAGACCTTTGGGGAATGCTTGCCCCTTTCCCTATGAGTGCGGACCAATTGAGATTCATTTTGGGAAAAACTGGTGGTTTTTCGCTCCTGTTCCAAACCCAAAGGGGCCCTTTTTCTTGGCATTTTTTTTTCCATTTTATCAACATGCGGGGGAAATTGTCTCTGTTCTTGTTTTCTTTCCGTGCTCCATACTCCCAAATTTCCCTGAATAACCCCACATCTGGTCCCAAATCCCTTTCCCGTACCTCCCTTTTACAATTCCAAAAGGAATTTTTTTAACCCGCTATTTTGGGACATGCAAGTTTTTTTGTATTTAATTCTAAAAACACATTGTTAAAAAAAGGAAAGGAAAACCCACCATGTCTTTGTTTAAACTTTTTTTTAAATTTGTATTAAATGGGTTGTCCCCAATACAGGGATTGAAACTTTTGTTTAAAATCTTGCAAAAAAAATCATTTTTTCAAAAAAAGTGTCCTTAAAATGTCCTACCCCAATTCCCCGTTTCTGACAGAAACCCTCCCCCCTTTTTTCACTCTTACAATTGTAAGAACAAAAGTCTGTTTTGAAAAAAACATTTTTTTTTTAAAAAAGGACCTGTAGTATAAACTGCATTCACAAACAAAAAATTCCCCCAAAAAAATTTAAAAAATGACCTTTTAGGGGCCCCTTTTGACAAAATTTTAAGAAACCCAAAATTTTGTTTGAAACATTTTTTTTTTTTTAAAGGACCTGTAGTTTGCTGCATTTCAAAAACAGCATGACCCAAAAAATTAAAAAAAATGACTTTTTCCCGGCCCCTGTTAAAAATTGTGGGGAGAAATGCCACTTACAACCCCCATTTCCGGTTTCCAAAAGGGCCATGATTATAGCGTAACTCACAGCAACATTACCCCAAAAAATTATAAATATGACACTCACCACTATTAAAAAATTTTTGATGGAGAAAATTTCCACTTAGAAGCCACATTTCTGTTCCAAAGGGGAAAAAAATTTTAGCTGTAACTCACAGCAAAATGACCTCAAAAACCCTTGACATTTCAAAAATTTTAAAGATTTAAAATGAGTAAATGGAAAACGGGGGTTTTTCCTGAAACCTTTTGGCTTTTACAGTCCCCCCTCACAGCCCAAAAACCCGCAAAAAGAACTGTTGGGAAAATGAGAATAAAAATTGGGAGTAAAAAATTTAAAACATTTTTAAAAAAAAATTTTTTCAAGAGGACCTTTCAATTTAAAGGGGAATTTGAAGTAAACCCAACTAATGGGTTAAACCCTCGGAAATTTGGGGGCCACAACATCACAGAACCCAGGGCCAATTCACCCCTTGATAAAAAGTCAAATCGATCCACTTATCGAAAGAAACCCGGGATGCGTTTGTCTGTAATGACCCCTCCAGCTTGCTGAAATTTCCGCTCAGATTTTAAACCCCTTCCCCAGCTCGGGCAGGAAAAAAACCTCAAAGGCTGGCGAGCGAGCTCGGCCATTCGTCCTTTTTGGATACCCAGAAGTCTAGGGGGGTTTCCGGGAACACATAAAAAAAACATCGGTTTTGAGACGCAATATTTCCGTGCACCTTTGATTTTAAAGCGGGTTCTCTTGTGTTTGTATGTGTGCCCTGAAATTGCTTTCTTTGGGTGAGTTGTAAAAAAGATTGCCAAGGGGTCACCCCATTAGGCTTCTGCCACCCTTCCTGCTGCTGCTGCGGGCTCCCGCAAACGGCTACTTGGCACCAAACGCTTTCCCATCGCTGATGTTGTTCCACCGGCCCTTTAGAAAAAACTTTAAGCAGAGGGCAACAATGCCCTCCATTGAAAAATCGCAAGGTCCCCTATTTCCTGAAATTTTCCCCCTCTCTATTTGGGTGGGGGGGAAGGAAAGTGCTGAGTTTTTTTTTTTGTACCGGTAAACCCCGGAGGGTGGCCCCCCCCAGAAAACTATTGCTTTTTGAGGGCCCTTAAAAGGGCGAGGATCATTTTTGGTGGAAATGGAGCATCCAGGCACTAAAGTGAAGATGGACCCCTTGTTTTTCCCAAGCCCTCTGGGCCGGGGGGCATTTAGAAAAACTGATCTTCCTCATTTTCCCCCCTCCGCTAAAAAATTCGCCCCCCCCAACCTCTTTCCAAGGCAGGGACATGATAACGTGGGTTTTCTAGGAAAAACCCCTCCCCCCTCCTTTTCCTCCTCCGCTTTTTTCCCCCGGCACGGGTTCAAACACACCCCCTGACTTCCCCTCAGATGATGCACCCTGAGAGCTAAATGCGTCCCCTTTGCACTAGCCCGGGGACCCCGAACCACTGCCTAATGGGGGACCGATAAAATTGAGAAATTTTTTTGGGCCCCTTGTGGTTTCGACGGAGAAAAAGGGCCCGTGCCCCGCTTTCTGTTTTCCTCTCCTCCTCCTCGCTGGTGGGAAACTGATGTTTCAGAGTGCCCAAACCCACGTTCCAGAACAAAATAACCAAAATTTCCTCATGCTGACAAGGGCATTTTCCGCACGACCATTTTTGGTGGTTTCCTTCAAAACTGGCAAGGATTTTTGGCAGAGCTTTTTTCCCTGCCCCACTCTCGAAGGCTCAACTTCCCAGGCCCCGCCCCGGGCCCCTTCAGGCCATGTGTCACTTAAAAATTTGCATAATGGCATTGCGCTGCTCCCCAAAATCGCTGAAGCATTTAGAGGGGGGAAATTTTCCAAAGCGGTTGCCACGTAAAACAATAGAGGGTTTAAACGGGGGGGCCCCGGAGGACGCGCAATGCAGCCATTGGGATAAGCGGGGGTGCAAAAGGGGGGGGAAGTGCAAACCCTCAGCCCCTCGACCCTTCCCCTAAACAGGCAGTCCAAAACCCCCGGTTTACCCCCTTTTAGAAATTTTTTGGATAACGAGGTTTAAAGAAAGGTCCAGGCAAGGGATTTTCTCCAGCCTACCGACCCTTTAAGGGGGGCCCCAGAAAGGTTTTTCCCCGTTATCCCCAAAACCCCCCTTTGCCTGGCAAAAAGGGTTTTTGTCACCCAGCAAGCGTTTGGCCCTCATTGCGGAAAACCCGGGCCCCACAGCTCCCCCTTTTTTTGTGTGCGGCGTCCCAAGACAGTTTAAATTTTTCAACAGGGGCCTGGTTTCCCCCGGGGCCCACGTGATCCCAGGGGAAGGCCCTTTGGGGGAAAAAAACCCTGCACTACCCTGTGGTTTTAAAGAGAAATGCGCTTAGCTAAGACCCCCCGTCACCACCGAGACATCCATCCACCCTCACCCCAGTGACCCTGTCACGGGCCCATAAAAGCGGCCGGCCTGCCTACTAGCCCATGTGTCGGTGGGAATGGATTTTTTCCGGATACAGATGCAGAAAACGCGCTTAAAAATTTTAGTGACCCCCGGGGCCCCCCCCCCCCCCCCTGGCCAGGGCAGGGAGGGGTTTTTCCTGGCAAAGAAATGCCTGCTCGGAATTTTGTTTTAAAGGGGAAGGCAAGGGCCATGACGTGGGGGAACCCCACCCTGTGTCCCCCCAGATGGAAAGGAAAATTTTCCCAAAAGGCCAAAAGCCTGGAAAAGGCCGGGACATTCAGTTTTTTGGGTTTTGGGGATTTTTTGGGGTTTTTAAATTTGTTTCTTCTGCTCCCAAAAACCGGGAAGCCCAAAAAAGGCTGGCTGCTAGCCCGGCCCCCTTGGTACGGCGTGAAGGTCACCCAAACCCCTGGCGGAAGGAGCGGGGGGTTAAAGGGGGTCTCGGGGTGGTTTTATGGTACTCGGGCGAGGGGTGGAGGTGAAGGGGAGGCTGATCCCTAAACAATTCTGAGAGAAAATGGGAGCTGAGGAACGCTTAGTGGGGGTGGGGGGGGAGGAACTGGAGACAGAGGGGTGCAGGGGGTTGGGAAAACCCCGGGCGTCGGTCCGGGCCCCTTTTTTGGCCAAGTGTTCCTCCATTTCAAATCATGCATTCGCTGCATGTGACTAGACATTTGGTGGGGGGGTTTTAAAAAACCTAAGATTTTTTTTCCTCCCAAATTATTTTTACGGCAAAAAGGGGGCAATGACCTTGCTGGGTGAAACAGAGGCTTCTCAAAGAAGGCCCAGGCTTTGAAAGGTCCCCGGACCTTTTTTGAAAAAGGAAGAAACGAGGAGCGGGGGGTTTTGGGGCTGGGCCGTGGGGTTTTGGGGGACTCATACAGCGGGGGCCTTCTTTCGACCGCCCCTCTCCCTTTTTTTTTTAGGGGACCCGTACTGACACAAACCCCCTTCGTCTTCCCCTTGTCCAGTGATAACCCCATCCCCAAGCAAATTTTTGCCCGAAAAACCAAAGTTTGGGTTTCCCCAATGTCAACACAGGTAACTTGGTCCCCCTAAAATTCTGCAAACAGGGGCCTGCGGGGGTTTCCAAACAAGAGGCCCCTCAAGGGGTTTTTCCGGCCGCCGGGCCGGGGTTTTTTGCCGATTGACCAGCTTTCCCCTTTTCCTTTTCTTATGGGTCAGTAAAATGGGCGTCCCGAAAAAAACAAAATCATCCCCCTTTTTTTTGCGTATCTTTTAACATTCCTTCTGACCCCAAAAACCCCCTTTTTTTTTCAAAGAGGTCTTCAGAAAAAGGAATATCCACGAGGTGGGTAAAACCAGTTGGAAAAAAATTTGGCTCCCCTTTTTTTCATGTTGGACCCGGGTCTGATGAAACGATGACGACATTTTGGCAAATGACTGGAAGGACGAGGGGGCAAGACGCTGGATCAGGTTTTCATTAACCACTGAAGAAAACAGATTTGGGGACGCCTTTTTTCAATACTGAATTTCCCCCAGGGGCCCCGACCCAGCGAGACAGGCCTGACGGGCATTGGGGAACCGCAATCCCCTTTGGGTTGGGGGTTTTGCGCCAACACTTAAAGGGGCACCTTTTCCCCTACCCCCTAAACCTTTCCCTTTCCTACCCCCCATCTTTACTCCTTACCACCCCTGCATTTTTGCTCCATGTTCAGAAAAATAAAATTTGAGAGGGTATGGAAAAAGGGTTTTTGGGAAAGGGCTCCCTTTTTAAAAGACGGCAAATCACAAACTATTCCAAATTTCCCCCAAATTTAAAAAAAAATTTGTATATTGGGAAAAATTTTGTGCCCAAAGGTTTCCTCATCAAAAAAGCTGGGGCTGCCAAAAGTGAAAAAATATCCCATCGAAATGTTTTACGGAAAAATAACCGGTATTTTTTCCACCTAAAAAAACACCTGCGGTGACGATAAAATTGCTTTTATTTTAAATTTTTAAAATGGGAAAGGGGGCCTCTAAACAACAAAGCTAGAAATGACCAAAAGTGAAAAAAAACCTACTGAAATGTAAACGGATAATAAAAAGGTATTTTTTTGCACCTAAAAAAACACCTTCGGGGACACAAAATAGCTTTTTATTGGAAAATTTAAGTGCAAGGTGCCCTCTATCAACAAAACTGGACTGGGCAAAAGTGAAAAAAAAACCCTATCGAAAAAGTATACGGGTAATAAAAGGGATTAAAGGGGACCTAAAAAAAACACCTGTGGGGGACCCACAAAAAATTTCTTTTTGAAAATTTTAAATGCAAGGTGCCTTTTATCAACAAAGCTGGGCTGGGCAAAAGTGGGAAAAAAAATTTTCAAATGTAAACGGGGTAAAAACGGTATTTTTTTCACCCCCAAAAATACACTTTCGGTGACGACAAAAATTTCTGTATTGAACTTTAATACAAGGTGGGCCCCTATCAACAAAAGCGGCCTGCCCAAAAGGGGAAAAAACACTACCCGAAATGTATAAAGGATAATAAAAAGGGATTTTTTTGCACCTTAAAAAAAAAAAAAAAAACCTGCGGTGACGACAAAATTGCTTAATTTAAATTTAAGTGGCCCAAAGGGGCCCCCTATCAACAAAGCTAGAAATGACCAAAAGTGAAAAAAAAACCTATTCCGAAATTATAAAGGATAATTTAAAAGCTATTTTTTGCACCTAGAAATAAACCTGCGGTGACGACAAAAATTTCTTTTATTGAAATCTAAGTGCAAGGTGCCTCTATCAACAAAGCTGGCCTGCCCAAAAGGGAAAAAACAATCTGAAATGGGATACAAAATAATAAACGGTATTTTTTGCACCTAAAAATACACCTCGGGGACGACAAAATTGCGTAAATTTTTAAATTTTAGTGGAAGGTTTCCTCTATCAAAATGGGTGGACTGACCGAAAGTGAAAAAACACTATCTGAAATGTATACGGAAATAAACCGGGATTTTTTGGGACCAAAAAAAACACCCCGGGGGACGACAAAATTGCTGTAATTTAATTTAAGTGCAAGGGGCCCCTATCAACAAAGGGGAAAGGGCGGGCAAAAGGAAAAAAAAAACGTATCTGAAATGAAAGGAAAAATAAACGGTTTTTTTTTGCACCTAAAAATTTCGCCCCGCGGTGACACAAAATTTCTGTAATTTAAATTTAAGTGCAAGGTGCCTCTTTTCAACAAAAACGGGGCTGGGCAAAAGTGAAAAAACACGTATCCCGAAATTATACGGATAATAAACGGTAATTTTTTTGCACCAAAAAATACCCCCGCGGTGACGGCAAAATTGCTGTATTGGGAAATTTTTTTGCAAGGTGGGCCCCTAAACAACAAAGCTTCCCAACCCGGGCAAAAGTTTAAAAACACCTATTGAAATGTATACGGAAATAAAAAATGGAGTTTTTGCAAACCCAAAAAAAAGAACCCGCGTTGGGAAGAAAAGACTGTATCCTAATAAAATTCAGGCTGGCCAAAAATACAAAGGGAATATTTCAAAAGAAAAAAATTTTTAAAAAAAGCCATTGCAATGGGAAGTCTAAACAAGTCCCGGTTGCACTAAAATCCACCCATCCATTTAAAAAGCTTTTTTCTGTGTTCAAACCCCCGCCCCTTCCCCCCCCTCCCCCCCCCTTTTACTTTACAGGGCTAGAAACTCCTTTAAAATTCTCAGCCTAACTACCTAAAATCTGCAATCTCAAATCTACCAAGTTTTAAAGTTCACAGCTAAAAGTAAAAAGCGTCTCTGTGAACAAATAGAACAATTTTGCTGAGCTGTTTGCGGGGCTGTGTGGAACAGAGGTAGCGCAAAGTCCTACTCCTTTGGGGACGCTGACACACCCGAGGCAGAAAAGGAAGGGCTGTTCTAGTAAAAAAGGGGGTAAAGTTTATTTTTTTCCCGCCAATCGCAAAACCCTACCCCAACCCGTCATGACGTCCCCACACACAGCTCACCCTGGCTATTCTCTAAAACTGTTTGCTGGGCCCCCAAAATGACAAAAAAGCGCTGAAAATTTTTTGGGGCGATATTTTTAGATTAAGCACAGATTTTTAAACCCAAATTATCGCTTGGGTTTTAAAAAATCTGATTTAACATAAAAACCCTGCCCCAATTTTCCCAAATTTGTCGATAATAATCGCTCAACCCCTAAACATTTGCACCGGGCAGCACCTTCCCAATTTTATACAGTGAAGTGGTATGGCCCCCCCCAGCTCGCGCTCCGGGCCCAAAATAGTGCTGATGTCCAAATCCCGCCGTTTCTTGGGGTTTTTCTTCATCTGCACATTTCAAGTAGGGGTTGCCCTTCTTCCCCCCATAGTTCTTTTCCCCCTGTAACGCCAAAAGTGCTCGGGAGCCATTTTTTCAATCAAAAACACCCTTCCCTTTCCAAAGTGAAGTACCCCCCAAAATTCGCCCTTTGTTTTTAGAAACCAAGTTTTCCCCGAAATTCTAAACGAATTCCCCCCTTTGTTTAAAAAAAATTTGCCCCATCTCACTAAGCAGGAGAGCCCCTTTTCCCCCAACCAACACATACTAGAAAATTTCCCATAGACATAATTTAAATTTTAGGGCGCCCTTCTTTCTCCACTCAAAAAAAGACGCCCCTACAAAAAGTTTTGGGGGTTCATTTTCTGCCGTCTGGGGCTCAACCAATCAGGGTCTTTTCCCTTTTTTTTTCTGTATTTTTTAAAATGCCCCCCTTTTCATTTGATTGGTCAATAAATTTTCCATAGGTTATAATGGGGGCCCCAGTCGCTCCTATTCTGATGGGGGTTTTTTTTTCTGCCGACCAATTTAGAAAAAGGGTTAAATAATTTGAATTAAATTATTTCCCGGGAATTTTTTTCTATATCGCAATTCCTGATTTAGCGCCGGCCTGCGACAAACCGTTGTTAGGGATTTGATTGTTTATGTTTATAGAAGTTTTTAAACTGTTTTTTCAGATAATATTTTAAAACCTAAAAAATTTTTTTTTTAAAACATAAATCCAAGGGGCCGGGACGGGGATGAGAGCCCAGATTTCATTGCCCCTTCTGGGCCCCCAACCTACCAAAGGGGAAAAAAGTAGCTCACGCTTTTGATTGCCGAATAGCCCAAACCCCTGCTAGCTCAACCAATCAAAACTCTTTTTTTGCATTTTTAGGGATTTTTAACTGTCCCGCCTTTTTAATTTTGTTGGGGGAATACTTCTCCATAGGTTTTTAAAGGGTCACTGGGTTTCCCTATTCTGATTGGCTGGTTTCTGGGCCCACCAATGAAACAATTAAAAAGAATTTGAATTAAAGGGATTTCCCCCGGGAATTTCCAAGATCCTAAAATTTCCCGAAAATTTTTCGCCGTTCTAGATATTTTGGAAAGTGATTTTTATTTTTTTTATTTTTTGAAGGCTTGAGCTCTTTTTCTGATAATGTTTTACTCCTAATAAAAACTTTTTTTTTTAATCATACTCCATGCCTCACGGAGCTGAGAGCCGAGATAGATTTCTTTTGCGATCTTCTATATGTTTCCTCTCATGTTACGTTCTCGCTTCACTTCACCTCCTCCGGCTCATTTAGACCAACTTCAACTAGGTCTGCCTGTCGGAGCTGCAATGTGCCGCACTTTGCCGACCCGCAATCATACATGCCTTGGAGTATTCGAATGTGCCGCGTCCCGCCCCAGAACGCCCACACCGCGCCCATTACATGCCCCTTCATGTTAGGCGCAGCCGAAAGTGGCGAAGGCTGCGCCTAACATCGCATCCCTGTGTCCGACAGGGGATTCAAATCGGTGAGGCGCCGATTGACCTACAAGAAAATTCCTATTAGACCCTACCTAAATGGCAGGTATCCCTCCCCAGAAAGTCTGTCCCTGTTACCAACTATATACTAATATGATAAGATATACATATACAACAAACATCTAATATATACAGTTCAAAAACTGTACTGTAACTGAACTGTCTATATTAGTTGTGTGATGTATATGTATATTTTACCATATTAGTGTGTAGTTGGTAACAGGGTTAGCCTCCGTAGGGTGGGGTCACCCTTTTTCGGGGCGGGGTCTCTGCCATTTAGGTAAGGTCTAATAGGGATTTTCTTAGGTTAATGTACATCTACCTTTTGTTAGACCCTACATTCCTAATTAGAGCATTCAATGTCTATCTCTATATATTAGGAATATAGTTTTTTTCATATATTAAAGAATTATTTGTCACTACTATTTGTCATTTGCAAACCAAATTGATGAATTACTATTGTCTGGAGATTTATATTATTGCATGGATGTCTACATTATATTTTGGGTTTTAATGAATATAATTAAAAGTTAAATTTTAGCTTCAGGTTGGTATTCTGGATTTATGTTTTAGGGCAGAAATATGTTAATTCAACAAAATAGGTTCAGAAGTAGTATAACTTAGTTTGACAGAAAACCCACAGTGGTTTGTCATCAGAGAATGTTATCTCAACCTTTTCAACGCTTTTTAATGGATTTTACTTTACAATTAA
Organism: Phyllomedusa bahiana; assembly: GCA_025379985.1. Classification (NCBI taxonomy): domain Eukaryota; kingdom Metazoa; phylum Chordata; class Amphibia; order Anura; family Hylidae; genus Phyllomedusa; species Phyllomedusa bahiana. The sequence continues at coordinate 101,230 of JAODAL010008687.1, read as the reverse complement.
ACAGTTAATAAAGCAGATATCATGGTCAAGTAAAACTGTCCTGCATCTGTACATAACTAAATAGTAAAACAATATGGTTCATTAGAATATTTGGCCAACCTTGGGACCACCATTCTGGAAATTGCTCCAGTGCAGTGTTAGGCAACCCTAGAGAGGTGGATAATACTTTAGTGATGTGGGAGGATCTTGAGATCTGCTTAGTACAGGACAGGATCTTAGGGAGGTATGGTGTGTAAGTTATTAGAGGTGTTGAAAACCATGTTTTTGGCTGGCTATTACTTTTGAAATTAAACTCAGTGCTACAGAAAATACAGGAAAATACATCACTGTTCAAAGCAGCTTCAAACAGAATACTCTTCAAGTAGCTTCAAGTTAGGTACATAGGGGACTGCATCTCTAATACAAATGTCTATTTTTGTATATAAAATGTTGTGCATACAAAAAGTAATGATGTTTGTGCCCTACAAAATTGGGCCTAATTTTTATACTGCGCTTTTACTTTAATAACAACCTAACCTGTCATATCATCTTCCAAATCATAGAATTAACCAATAAAAAAAAATGCAATAGTTATTAATGTGAATTTAATGTCAAGTGAAAGTCAGTCATGTGATGTCTGGTCTATGAAGACTGTAGATTGCTACTCAGTTTGTCAACAAACACAATGGCCCACATTAATGTTCACACGATGTATTGTGGCACGTACATTATGCGCCGCAATATAACATGTGTCTCGGGAGCTCGTGCTGATCAGCGCGTACTCCCGAGGTTCGATTGGGCCGGCAGCCCGCCGGTCCTAAAGACATACATTACTCGCGGCGCTTTCGTCACTTATGTCACTTATCTCCCCGCGCGTACAATACGATCGTATTGTACGCGAGGGTGGATGGGGTGTAATCCATAGTTCTCTATGAGAGCTATGGATTACCGTAATTGTGGCATGCAACTGGTCCGTATTAAAGCGCAAATACGTTGCGAAATGCCACAATTACACTGTGTGAACATACCCTTATTGCTGTCTAAAAGTTCAACAGCTGAAACTTGGGCAGACTGTCTGTAAATGTGCCAGATTGATCATAGTGGCTTATGGTTTTTGATAACTTTGTTACATCTTTAGACTCATCTAGCTTTTTTAGACCAACCACTAGCTCTCTTACGTTCTAGACCAGAATGTTGGCACATCTTTGATGCAGTTTTGCAATGTGATCATGCCCCCTTTTCCACAAAATCACGCCCACTTTCCAGTAAGTCATCCCTGTGCTGAAGAAGTGACTAAAGTGTCTATAATAATTGTGCCTGTGACAAACTACATTAATTGCCACTTTTGCCGCATTTTACACTTTCATGCGGAACCACAATAGTAAATGTGCGCCAATGTACACTTCTATTGGCCTATTGTTTTTATTTGTCTGGTAACATACAAAAATGTGTGTTTTGAATATCAATAAAATTATTCAAATGTTTACATTGTGGCTTTCTCATTGTTCCTCAGATGATGCAAAACCTAACAGCAGATCACAATGCATAAGTTAGTTCTAGGGAATACTGGTCATGAATCTATTTTTGCAGGTCCATCCTAGAGTATGGTAACCTAGTAAATTGCCCATGCATCCTGCTCTAGAGTAAAACACAAACCAGAGACTTAAAGGGGTTTTATCAGTACATTAAATGGTTTTCAGAATAAGGGGACAGTGAAAACAAGCAACTTTGCAATTGGATGTCACTTGCAAAGCTGTCTTGTTTTCACTGTCTCCCTTATCTTCGTTTTCTGTAAACACTGTTTCCCAGTGACGGTCGAATTCCACCTCCTTTCATTTCATTGGCTGACAGCTCTACTAATTTACATTCTGTCTGGCACCCGGTTGTATTCACGGGAGCGTGCATTTTTTGTCTCTCTCACTCAGAATAAGGGGCCAGCAACATTTCACTCTGTACAGCCAGCAGCTGCACAGTAACCCTGCAGCTTCTTCTACAATCAGAAAACAGCAGAATTGTGCTCGGTGCCTAATGCTGATGCGTGTAAACATAGAAGGGAGACAGATCTGTGCTGCTCTGGATGAGTTCATAAAATACTCGATTCAACTGTAACAAACCTCTAGCTGTGAGAGGAGAAGAGATCAATGCTCTGAGTTTATAGATGACTGTCTAGACTTAATGAAGGGCTGTGGTATGTAAACAAACAGCTCTTACAAAATAAATCTTCATAGGTAGAGAAATGACACAGGGACATGTGGACTCAGACAAAGAGGGGGGAAGAGCAGGGATGTGCTATCCCATCCCACTGATCTCAAACAAACACACTGACTCGGGATCGAGCACGAACTGTGAAAGGGGGGATGATGTCATCCCCCTTCATTTAAGACACTCACAGCTGGGAGGAGAAGAAACGCCCTTGGATTTGAGGAGCTGAGAAACTGAAAGTACAATGAAATAGACGAACTGATGAAGCGAAAAATCCCCTTTAAGGAATGCATCTTCTCTTCTCTGCTCCTTTTGACTGCCAAAATACTTAATCCAGCTATGTCTGGCCTCTGCAAAGATTGCTGTTCAGACATTTAAGGTTCCACACTCCTTTGCTTCCAAACTTTCCATTCTGGTGCACTAATAGTGTTATCCTGCTGTTTTCCCTAGTGTTGTGCTACCCAGTATGCTAGGTAATAATGATATAACTATAGCCACACCAGATATATTTTCATACATATAGGGCGACATATATGATTTTTGGCAATTTTATTGCGCACAAAAGTAGTGTAGAATGCACCTGAATCTATGAACCTGTTCTTCTGTGGGTCATAAATCAGGCATATTCTAGAGCAAAAATGGCAATTCTGGCTCAGGCAAACCACTTTTAAAGTGCTCTACCTGTTACAGCAGTAATATGCCTAGATTTTCCATACTAAAGCTACAAATTTGTAGCTTGGTACAATTGTAGTGCGACATGCCTCCAGCACCCCTCCCCCCCAATCTCAGGTGCATTAAAAGTGCCGTGGGCACTCTGTAATGCACATGAGACTTGAGTGCACATTTTTAATAATAGAGCGAACGGGGCTGTGATTAGTCTTCGGCTACACCAAACCACAGAGAGTGGTATAAATCCTAGGAAAAACGGAAAAGCTAAAACTTAACTTTTATTAAATCAAATCAAATAAGGTATAAATAAATACTCACAAAAAACATCCTAACCTACCAAGAAAATCTATCCCTACCACATATAAACTACCTGGCAAAGATTATTGGGGAAATCGCCCTGATAAGGGCGTCCCCAAGCACGTACCTCCTGCACTACACCCTAAAGACTAAAGCTAAAATAGGCTCCTAAAAGAAGAATGATGTACTCCTCTTATTTTAGATATACTACATCCCATTACACTTGAAACAGAGAATACTAAATACAAAATGAAAGGTGTATAGCAGACAGGATGACCCCTATAGCCCTACATATGTGATGAAAGGCAGAAGAGTTATGTCCATACACAGTTATATGCTGGAAGTCCAAATATGAACATCCAGAACCTTCCGACGCGTTTCCCCTCACGGATATTAGAGGTTCATCAGGGAAAATGAAAGTGTACAGAAAAAAGCATAACACATGTAGCAGATATAGTAAACTCACGACTCTGATACTCTAGTCAGTGAAATAAGGAAAACCGAGTCCTGATGTAATATAAACCGGATCTCCGGGTCCTCAGATGCAAAGGAATAGCCAGATGGTATGTGGATAGATGCGTAGTCCACTACCATCTGGCTATTCCTTTGCATCTGAGGACCCGGAGATCCGGTTTATATTACATCAGGACTCGGTTTTCCTTATTTCACTGACTAGAGTATCAGAGTCGTGAGTTTACTATATCTGCTATATGTGTTATGCTTTTTTCTGTACACTTTCTTTTTCCCTGATGAACCTCTAATATCTGTGAGGGGAAACGCGTCGGAAGGTTCTGGATGTTCATATTTGGACTTCCAGCATATAACTGTGTATGGACATAACTCTTCTGCCTTTCATCACATATGTAGGGCTATAGGGGTCATCCTGTCTGCTATACACCTTTCATTTTGTATTTAGCATTCTCTGTTTCAAGTGTAATGGGATGTAGTATATCTAAAATAAGAGGAGTACATCATTCTTCTTTTAGGAGCCTATTTTAGCTTTAGTCTTTAGGGTGTAGTGCAGGAGGTACGTGCTTGGGGACGCCCTTATCAGGGCGATTTCCCCAATAATCTTTGCCAGGTAGTGTATATGTGGTAGGGATAGATTTTCTTGGTAGGTTAGGATGTTTTTTTGTGAGTATTTATTTATAACTTATTTGATGTGATTTAATAAAAGTTAAGTTTTAGCTTTTCCGTTTTTCCTAGGATTTATACCACTCTCTGTGGTTTGGTGTTTAACATAATTCTTTGGTATATCCAGGATTTATTTATCTTTGGTAGGCTGTCTCCTCCTACTTTATTCTAAGTGGAGTCTCTGTGGTTTTTTTTTCTAGTCTTCGGCTACCTATACCCTGGCTGCCTATACCCTGCTCTGGCTACCTATATCCTGCCCTATATACTGCCCTGGCTACCTATACCCTGGCTGCCTATACCCTGCTCTGGCTACCTATATCCTGCCCTATATACTGCCCTGGCTACCTATACCCTGGCTGCCTATACCCTGCTCTGGCTACCTATATCCTGCCCTATATACTGTCCTGGCTACTTATACCCTGCCCTGGCTACCTATACCCTGCCCTATATACTGCCCTGGCTACCTATACCCTGGCTGCCTATATCCTGCTCTGGCTACCTATATCCTGCCCTATATACTGCCCTGGCTACCTATACCCTGCCCTGGCTACCTATACCCTGGCTGCCTATACCCTGCCCTATATACTGCCCTGGCTGCCTATACCCTGCCCTGGCTACCTATACCCTGCCCTGGCTACCTATACCCTGGCTGCCTATATACTGCCCTGGCTACCAATACCCTGCCCTGGCTACCTATACTCTTGCTGCCTATACCCTGCCCTGGCTACCCTACCCTGCCCTGGCTACCTATACCCTGGCTGCCTATACCCTGCCCTGGCTACCTATACCCTGCCCTGGCTACCTATACCCTGCCCTATATACTGCCCTGGCTACTTATACCCTGCCCTATATACTGCCCTGGCTACCTATACCCTGCCCTATATACTGCCCTGGCTACCTATATACTGCCCTGGCTGCCTATACCCTGCCCTGGCTGCCTATAATAGCCCTGGCTGCCTATACCCTGCCCTGGCTACCTATACCCTGCCCTGGCGACCTATACTCTGGCTACCTATACCATAGCTACCTATACCCTGCCCTGGCTACCTATACCCTGCCCTGGCTACCTATACCCTGCCCTGGCTACTTATACCCTGCCCTGGCTACCTATACCCTGCCCTGGCTACCTATACCCTGCCCTATATACTGCCCTGGCTACTTATACCCTGCCCTATATACTGCCCTGGCTACCTATACCCTGCCCTGGCTACCTATACCCTGCCCTATATACTGCCCTGGCTGCCTATATACTGCCCTGGCTGCCTATACCCTGCCCTGGCTGCCTATAATAGCCCTGGCTGCCTATACCCTGCCCTGGCTGCCTATAACATGCCCTGGCTGCCTATACCCTGCCCTGGCTACCTATACCATGCCCTGGCTGCCTATATACTACCCTGGCTGCCTTTACCTTGCCCTGGCTGCCTATATACTGCCCTGGCTGCCTATATACTGTCGTGGCTACCTATACCCTGCCCTAGCTGCCTATATACTGCCTTTGCTGCCTATATACTACCCTGACTACCTATACCCTGCCCTGGCTACCTATAATAGCCCTGGCTGCCTATACCCTGCCCTGGCTGCCTATACACTGCCCTGGCTACATATACACTGCCCTGGCTACCTATACACTGCCCTGGCTGCCTTTAATAGTCCTGGCTGCCTATAATAGCCCTGGCTACCTATACACTGCCCTGCCTACCTATATACTGCCCCTGCCTGCATGTAGACCGGCCTTGGCTGCCTATAAGTGGCTCTTGCTGCCTATAAGTGGTCCTGCCTGCCCATATACCGCCCCTGCTTACCTATATACTGGCCCTTGCTGTCTATAAGTGGCCCTGCCTGCCTATAAGTGGCCCTGCCTGCCTGTATACTTTCCTTGTCTGCCTGTGTACTTTCCCTGTCTGCCTGTGTACTGTCCCTGCCTGCCTGCATACTGTCCCTGCCTACCTACATACTGGATCAAAACTTCACAATGACACTTCCACGGACTTCAGTATCAGGGAGTGACACGGGAGCCCAAACCCGTTAATAGCACATTAAATGAGATAATGTCACCACAACCAAATCTTTCCTTTGAATTTTAATATCTTCTTAGACAAGGATATAGATTTCATCCACATTTATATAATAATGAATCTATACATGACCTGAAGCCCAGTCCATATAAGTCTCCTCCTTTATCACAACGATTCGTCGCTCCATGCTGGGAGAGCGTAGCTTGTAGCCGCTTTCAACGGACAATACGTGTCCTGATCAGATCTCGGCAGCACACCTCGCTTGCATCTCGGTGTGTAAGACAATGTCCAAACGCTACGTTTCAGGGGCAGGACACGCCCCCTTTGTCAAGCATAATGGGAGACCAATAATCATACCTAGGTCATAGGTATATATGTCCCCACAGTAGGTTATAGGTATAAGTTAGGCAGTAGGCAGGTATATGTCCCCCCATAGTCTGTAGGCAGGTATATGTCCCCCATAGTCTGTAGACAGGTATATCATCACCCCCATTTTATTCTGTTGGCAGGTATACATCCCCCATAGTCTGTAGGCAGGTATATGTGCCCCATATTATTCTGTAGGCAGGCATAAGTAACCCATATTAGTTTAAAGACAGGTATATGTCCCCCATATTATTCTATAAGCAGGCTTATGTCTCCCATATTATTGCCCCATATTATTCTACAGGCAGGTATACATCCCTCATATTGTTTTGTATGCAGATATATGACCTACATATTATTTTGTAGGCATGTATACTTTCTCCATATTGTTCTGTATGTAGGTATATGTCCCCCATATTATGTTGTAGGCAGGTATACGTCCAACGTATTATTCTGTAGACAAGAATACGTCCCGCATATTATTCTGTAGACAGGTATATGCCCCCCCTAATCTGGCAGCTGTACAAGTCCAGGTTAAAGATAAAAAAATAACAGTACTCACCTGATAAGGCTCTTGCTGCTCTCTCCTTCCTGTACAGGCGTCATAATGTCAAAATGTTGTGCAGGTAGCATGATGACATACTCACGCTGCCTGTGCTGGATACTCCAGAGGGTCACAAGCCCCCTCTCTGCTCCACAGTAGCAGTTATGACTGTATACATTTCCAGCTGAAAATCGCCAGCACTCTAGGCCCACGGCAGTGGCCCAAAAGCCGGCAACGACCTGAAAATGTCCCGATGACCATTGGCCGTCCTGCCGGGTCCTTACCAGAGCCACGTGGACACAAATGAAAAACGCATAACTGTCAAGCCAAAAGCGGAACGTCTGGTTACCTTACTACGGGAGGCTGTATACCTACAGGAGACTGTATACCTACATGGGTCTGTATACCTACCTACAGAGGGTTGTTTACCTACCTACCTATCTACAGATAGTCATCTACAGATGACTGTTTACCTACCTACAGGGGGCTGTATATTTATCTACAGGGGGCATCTATACCTCTCTTCCTACAAGGGGCTGTTTTATCTACCTTATCTACCTACAAGGGGCTGTTTTATCTACCTTATCTACCTACAGTGGGCCTATATACCTATGTATTGTGGTCTATATGCCTACCTACTTAATGGTGGGCAGCATTACTACCTATTTACTTAATGAGGGGGTGCCCATAACAGAGGTAGGAATTGGTAGAGAAGTGCTGGAAAAGCGAGAAGATGTTTGTGCATTAAATTCTGCAGTTTGTTATCAATAATGTATATATTTGTACCTGTGAGTGGTTGTGTTGGTTGGGAGGCCCAGTGCACAACTCTGCCCAGGGGCCAATAATGCTGTTAAGGCAGCCCTGTCATCAGCAGCAGGTGTGTGCTGGCAGTTAAATTAGTAATGGCACTCATTCAGTTCCTCAGTTGCTACTTACGCTTTTTCAGTTTCCTGACAGGCATTTCGAGCTCTAGTTTTGCATTGGCCATCATCTTTTTTTTTTCAGCCTGCTATGATTTTCCATGACATCTCCATCATGGCACCCTTACTGCAAAACTGTCTACTTCTATGCTAAGAAATGATAAGCCATGCAGTGAAGGATTTCTCATTATGCCCACAGTCAATTAGAAACGCTGATGGCTGTTGCACTTGTTCTCAGGCTGCACCTTTTACAGCCCAACATGGGTGTAGCCCTTAGTTTGATTGATCTGCAGGTTGTTGCAGGCAGATACAATGATATCACTGGTCATGGTTATGCCTTAGACCTGCCTGCTAGTGGATTGTAGACTCAAAGTGACTTGTGGTCTACAAGGGTAAACATACAGGCATGCAGCCAATGGCTCCTGACCTTCACCACAGTTTTTAATTGTATCCATATACTCAGAATATGGATAGAGTTGAAAATGGAGCTTGGCCCTCAGTCTATATAGGAACCCTTAGGTGATCAATCTGTCAATTGTGATCAATTGGTTGCCAAGTCCTGCTCTAAAGCATTGAGAGTTTCGACCAGCATGAACACTGGGCCTAAAGGCAAAGCTGAGAGACATGAAAAATTCAGTCAGGTTTACCCTTACCATTTCTGTGGAATACTGTATAGAAAGCATAGGACTGATTAATGTTTTAATAAAGACCTATAGCCCACACAGCTTCAAGTTTAGAAATATTAGGTTATACTGGGCAAAAAGTCTACTGTAATATTTGCAGTTGAGCCTTTGGCCTGTATATTTATCACACAGTTTTCTTGGAAGGCTCTCAGGTAATGGTCAAAATGAAATACTCTATGTATGAATCAATGCAGATGGCATGTTAATAGCTCTTACAAACTGCCCGATTTCTCTTACAAGCTTTATCGCCACTGTAGATGATTTTAAGGCTTTCTCAGGACTACACATAAATCTGGAAATATAATGAAATTGGAGACATTTTCTGGCTTCATTGCCACACGATTTTCTTTTGGATTTATTTTATACTTCTTAAGGTTGCTATTAATAGATTTCTTTGTTGTGATTGTCCAGATAAAAGTTACTATGAAGTTTAAAGGAAAAAAAATGACCTTGAATATGATGTTAATAACCTGTGTTCAATACAGTTGTACAACTTTATATATACAGATGTATCAGGAGCAAATATATCATTTAATTTTTTGGGTATGCATTTTTGTGCATTGTTGTAACTTTAGCTACTGTTTGTATCTAAAGACACAATGAAAAAAAAACACATGTACTATAAAAACATGTAGACATTGTGCATCCTCTGCTTAAATCAGAGAGCCACTGTGAATAGATATTTTCTCCATGGTGGTCCCAGCTATTTATTGCATCATTTTTCACTCGGTCTCTCCAGAAAAGAAGTTGGTCTCAACTCCACAAACCAGTATTCACCAAAGGTTGCAAAGGTGAGAGACACTGTAATGACAGTTGACACGGACGGCGCATTTAAAAAAAATAAATCTCGGGAATTACCAATGAATGATGGACAGCAAGGCAGATAATGACCAAAGCACAGATGGAGATGGAAGGATTTGAATTCCAATGCACGACACCAGAAAACACCTGATACTAACAACTAGCTTTCCCTATCTTGGTCTCTAACATGTTCCTAGTGCTGACCATAGCATCAGACACTCTTGGCCATATTCTACCACTGACAATATCGATAACAATGTCCCTCACAATGCTGACCTTAACCAAAACTGCACAGAATCACCCAGAGGAACTCAGGAATAGGACATGCTGCAAGACTGACAAAGGGAAGAACAGAAGCAAAAGAGAACTAAGATAAAAGAGGGCTCTAGCAAACTGGGAACAGATAAGTAACCAAAACTGGACTGAATGCAGCGAGCTCAGAAGACCTAAACCTCTAAATCTAACCTTTATGCACAGCAGAAACCAAGTGAAACTTAACTTTATAGAGGGCTAGCAATCATTCCCATTCACATGTGCAAATGGTCCAACTTATCCCAGTTGTTTGAGGCAGTTGAATAGAAACAGCCTCATCTGATCAAGTAAACAGGAGAAGATAAAATGGCAGGTGGGTTTCTGCCATTTGCAACACTCTTCTTAACCAGTTGATCACTAGGCTACAGTTGTTAAAAGTAAACACTGTATAGGTGCCTTACTAACTTCACCACTGACCCATGAGTCAGTATAACTCCCAATAGAGTAGTGACAGTTCTTAAAATACAACTATTAATGGTACGGCGAAAAAGTGCCTGTCATCATCTTCATAGAATACATATGATCTTGGTTTACTATCACATAAGTTGTTAAGTCCATGTAGTACTTAAACACTATGCATTATTAACCAGTATTATTAAATGTACAGTATATCTATATGCCAAAACAGCAATTTATGGTATAGAAAATAAACTCAGACATCAACATCAGACATCATATTCCATCAACATCAGACATCATTCATATAGCAAAAGTAACAACCAATTTTTGCAATCCAGTTGGTCAAAATTTTAGTGGCAAGGTAAGGATGGCAAAACACATAAAAAAGCTTTTGACGGCTCTCTCAGGGTTCCCTGACAAAGCCAGTTTGGCGAAAGTGGTCAAGTGCCATTTGGAATCCACAAAATTTTAATTATTTGTTGTACTTAACTAGTTTTTAAAGCATGACAATAAAAGATGGGGAAATGATTTTAACCTTGGTTCCAAATCATTGTCTGTGTTCTGTCTTAAAATTCTCTGCATGAAGCTGATGAGAAGTAGAATGAATTGTTCTGCTATTCATTGACCACATGCTGAATATAGAAAGTGGAGTACAATCAGCAGTAGAGACCACAAGCAAGCCCTAAGAAAGCTTGAGTGGGCCTGTGACCAGAGGATTAGAGGTGCTTGGAGCCAATTTTTCATAGTGTTTTACAGTGCACACACTGAATAAGCTCCAAGCACTAGAGTATTATGCAAAAGTTTTAGGCAAGTAGGCAAAAGACACTGAAAAGTAAGAAATAATCCTTTAAAAAATAGAAGTGTTGATAGTTCATTTTTATCAATTAACAAAATGCAAAGTGAAAGAAAAAGAAATAAATCTTAAACCAATATTTTTCCTACTTTCCCTGCAAAGAATTGGCTTTTTATTTATCAGTACATTATATGATACATTCAGTAGTACCATTAAAAGGTCAATTCATCCTGCAAAAAAACCCAAAAAACTAAACTATGGGAATGAAAAACAGAAAGTTATGACTCTTGGAAACCATGGATGAAAAAAAAACAAAAGGATCACTGTGTCGGGAACAAGTTTTATTATGTGAATTTATGTAGACTATGTATAAAAGCTGTAAAAGAGCATTTGCAGATGAATACACAGTGTCAAATTACTATACACTCATAGCACATACGGTGTGAATAAAAATATTAGTGGAAAAATGCAACAGATGCGATGTCCAAACACATACAAGTAATGTTGCTTCTGTTTTCAATTACCTAAAAGCATCACTGATGATGGTATTCAGCAGTCCATATGGTCTCCAATATAAATGTGATTATAGAAAATTAAATTAAATTTTTTGTTTTATCTCTTAGTTATGGGAGACATATGGTAAACTGCATACTGGTCAATCATAAGGTCAACACAACAAAATTTGATTTCTCATTAAATCCGTGGTCATGCAGTCGATATTCAGTTAGAAGTTACATTCATTTAAAGCTTTTGACTTATTAATATTCAGCACATTTCTAGAACTCATGTAGTTAAAGGACTCGTGCTGTTGTCCCTTAACGATAAAATTAAAACATGGGTCATATCCTTGGTAAATCATTTTTCCGCCAAAGGCACTTCATATGTTACATGGATGAGCGTTGCCTTGTTTTCCCCTCTGTTTAACTACTTGCCGACCAACTACCGTGGTTGTAGAAGTTTATCTCTGCACGGACATTCTGAAATGTCGGTGCAAAGAGTGCAGCTGTACACTAGTTGTACAGCTGCCAGGATGGAGAGCCTACTATCAGTGATAACTAGGCTTGCCACTGAGAAGACAGGGTTGGTTTACCATAATCCCTGGATTGTAAGCAGCATTCAATGAGTGCTGTGTAAACAGGCAGGCAGAAAGCTTATAATTCAAAGACAATTATGGGCGACATGTATGAAAATCGGTGCCTCGGAGCGCCCGTTTTCGAGTGCTCGAACGTTAAAGCTGCGCCTCATGTATGTCGGCCCCCGTGGTGCGCTCATACATGCGGTGTAAAGTCCCCTGCACTTCGCCAGTGTGTGAGCCGCAGTGTGGGACTTAGGCGCAGAAGGACTGTGCCTCACCTGAATCTCCATGGATCGGAAGATTCACCGCCCGAGGAGGTGCGCTCATACATGCAGTGAAAAGTTCCCTACGCCTCGCCAGTGTGTGAGGAGTAGTGCGGGACTTAGGCGCAGTGCGGGACTGCACCTAACATGTATTCCGATTCGAGACAGGCTGGAAAACAACAAGAAATCATTAAACATGTTAGTGAATAGCAAAATGAGTTGTCTTTCAAATGAATGAATGAAAAAAGAGAAAAATCAAAGCTGTCTAAAAGCGATTAAATGTAGTGAAAAAGTGGATCGTTTAAAATTAAAGGGAAAATATATAAGATCGCTCAAGAAATAAATATCAGCTCTCAGCTCCGTGAGGCATGGAGTATGAATTTAAAAAACGTTTTTATTAGGTGTAAAACATTATCTGAAAAAGAGCTCAAACCTTCTAAAAATTACATAAATAAAATCACTAACAAAAAAATCAATAACGGCGCAAAATCAGGAATTGGGATATTGGAAATTGCCGGGAAATACAGCAATTCAAATTCTGTAAGCGCTTCTCATTGGTCGGCAGAAACCAACCAATCAGAAAAGGAGCGACAGTGACCTATTATAACCTATGGAGTAGTATTGACCAATCAAATGAAAAGGAGGGACAGTTCAAAATACAGTAACAAATGTAGAAAAGAGCTGATTGGTTGAAATAGCGTGGGCTTGGCTATCCCGGCCAATCAGAGCGCGAGCCACTTTGTCCCATTGTAGTCTATAGAGAGATGGGGGCACTGAAATCTCAGCTCCGTGAGGCATGGAGTATTAGTAAATAAATCGTTTTTATGAAGTTTAAAACATTCTCTGGAAAAGAGCTAATACCTTCTAAAAACATACATCAATCAAATCCCTAACAACGCCTTTGTCGCCGTCACCCTCGCTGCATCAGGAATTGCGATATAGAAAATTGCCGGGAAATACAGTAATTCAAATTCTGTAAGCTCTTCTCATTGGTCGGCAGAAAACAACCAATCAGAATAGGAGCGACAGTGACCCATTATAACCTATGGAGTAGTATTGACCAATCAAATGAAAAGGCGGGACAGTTCAAAATACAGTAAAAAAGGCAGAAAAGAGCTGATTGGTTGAGACCAGGCGGCAGATATGAATCCACCAATCATATGTAGTGCGTCTATTTTGAGTGGAGCAAGAAGGGCACGATAGAAGGCTGCCCTAAAAGTTATTACTGTCTATGGGAAATATTTTAGTACTGTGATTGGTTGGAGGGAAGAGGAGCTCAACTTGTTTAGCCAATCAGCGGGTGAGCTACTTATCTCATAGAGTTCTATGGGGAAAAGAAATGCAGAGCGAGCTCTGTTTGTGATTGGCTAAGTTAAAAGAGGCACAATTATTTGGGCCAATGGGAGAGCGAGCGACGCTCTTACGGGTTTTCTAATGCAATCTACTATAAAACTGTACATGCCAGAAATCAAATGATAAGACTCACGAAGTTGTACCGATCTCTGTATAAAATGAACCATAATATGGGGGTAACGAAAATAAACAAATTCAAATGAATTTAATGAATTCATTTTTATTTCTTTATTTTTGTTACACCCATATTATTGATCATTGGCTAACGAAAATAAAGAAATATATATTTTTTTTATATTTTTCCTATATTTTTAAATGATCAACTTTTTCAATCCATTTAATCGTTTTTAGACAACTTTGATATTTATATTTATTAATGAAATAATTTTATAGCCAACTCATTTTTATTCTTATACTGTTGTAACAGTCGACCTAGAGCACATTTTGCCCCATTCCATTACGTTCTCGCTTCACTTCGCCTCCTCCGGCTCATTTAGACCGCATTCAACTAGGTCTGCCTGTCGGAGCTGTTTAGCGCTGCAATGCGCCACACTTTGCCGACCCGCGATTATGCCTCGAAGTATTCGAATGTGGTGCGTCCCGCCCCAGAACGCCCACACCGCGCCCATTGCACGCCCCTTCATGTTAGCCGCATCCGAAAGTGGCGAAGGTTGCGCCTAACACCGCATCACTGCGTCCGACAGTGGATTCGGACCGGTGAGGCGCAGTTTCCGCCAGAAATCGGCGCAAATCCCGATCATACATGTCGCCCTATAAGTTTAAAACAGCACAAAAGACACCAAAAGAATGCCACAGAATGCTCTATGTGGATGGCCCAACCACGTATTTTCAATATCCAAAGAACTTCTTGAGCACCAGCATATCCAACCGTATGTCACGGCTCCCACGCTCCTCAGGTCGGGTTGCGGGCGCAGCTGTGGCTCCCCGGTCTCCCCTGCTTCGGGGACGAGGGGCGCCACGGTCCGCATGTCGGGCCACAGGCTCACTCGCTCCCCCGTGAGTACAAACTTACCTCCAGTCTCCTCTCACTCCTCGGCCGGCTGCTGTGCGCACCACCGCCCTCTAGGGCGCGCGTGCGGCAGCTCTCAGAGATTTAAAGGGACAGCGTGCCGGAAATTTTACTAATTGCCGGCCGCTGACCCTATATAACGGTACCGCCCCCGACTTGTCCTTGCCAGATCTATGTGTGCCCAGTGCCATAGAGAAAGCGTTCCAAGTGTGTTCCTGACCTATCCGTGTTTCCGACCTCCTGCTACGTTCTCTGACCACGAACCTCTGCCGCCTGTCCTGACGTTATTGCCTGTCCACGACTACATCTACGTCTCACGATTCAGTACCACACTCACCTTTGGCTGCTACTGCAAGCTAGTCCAGTGGAAGCGACCTGGTAGTTGCTCTGGTGAAAACCGGATGCTACTTAGTTTCCGCTCCCTGGTGCGGCTTACGCCATCACTTGCGGTGGTCCAGAGGATTCACTACCACCTGTTGTAACAGTTAGATCTGGCCATGGATCCCGCCAAGGTACCTCTGCCTAGTGTCGCGGACCTATTTTCCACAGCCGCTCAGCAGATGCAGCAGATTGCGCAACAGGCCGAACAGCTGACTCAGCTCACCGCTATGATGCAGCAGCTCCTCGCCATCCAGCAGCAGTCGCAACCTCCGCCCGTGGCGGCCTCACCTCCAGCGGCCCTATCGGCGACTGTGGGTCCCAAACTCAGGCTGTCGTTAACATCCAAGTTCGATGGGGACCCGAAACTCTGCAGATGATTCATCACCCAGTGCTCCATGCACATCGAGCTGATGGCCGACCAATTTTTGACTGAGCGTTCTAAGGTGGCGTTTGTCATTAGCCTCCTCTCCAGTACGGCCCTGGCTTGGGCCACGCCTCTCTGGGACAGGAATGATCCTATTACGACTGATCTGCAGGTCTTCCTCCATGAGTTTCGCAGCGGTTTTGAGGAACTGGCACATGCGTCAGTGGGAATCGTCGGTTGGAGGCTATGCCGTCCAGTTACGGAGCGTCAGGGGGGAATCGTCAGTTGGAGACTATGCCGTCCAGTTACGGACCCTGGCCTAAGAGTAAACCTGGAACAATGCCGCTCTCTGCGCCACATTTAAGAAGGGTCTTTCCAGCCGGTCAAGGACGCACTTGCTGCCAGATACCTTCCGTCTTCTCTTAGTGATCTCATTCACTTGGCCCCCGTATAGATGTACGCTTTACTGATAGACTGGAAGAACTCCGTCAGGAGTGCGATTTGGTGCGTCTCCGCCGTTTGCCCCGTCTGGCCCCGGTGTTACAGAGGTCTCCATTTCCGCTCCCTCAAGCTTCTGGGGAGGAACCCATGCAGGTGGACCAGATTCGCTTGTCTGAGCAAGAGCTGTCCCGCCACCGAGCGGAGAACTTGTGCCTTTATTGTGCCGGCTCAGATCATTTCTGAAGGGCCTGTCCTCGACGCCCTCAGCGTTCGGGAAACTCAAACATCTAGGATATGTAGGAGAGGCGTTCCTAGGTGCTACCTCTTCCTCTCCACGACTGACTATGCCGGTAGTGGTCACGACCGACATGGGACTCTCCTTCCAGGTGCCGGCTTTCCTGGACTCCGGTTCTGCCGGGAATTTCATCCACACTTCCCTGGTGTCTCGGTATCGTCTGCCGACGGTTCGCCTGATAAAACCACTGGTGATATCTTCTGTCAGCGGTGAGCTTCTGAGAAACCCCAAACAGTATCGTACCGAGCCTGTCTCTCTCCAGGTGGGGGCCTTGCTCAAGGAAAAGATTTCCTTTTACGTACTGCCTCGTTCTTCTTCAGCGATCCTGTTAGGACTTCCGTGGCTGCAACGCCATGCCCCTACACTCAACTGGAAGACAGGCGAAGTTACGAGTTGGGGACCTGATTGCCAGAACTTCTGTATGGAGGCATTCTCGCCCGGTGCATCTCATTTCTCCGCAGTCGTCCCGCAAGGCCCTGCCAGGTCTGCCCGCGGAGTACCAGGATTTTGCAGATGTCTTTTCGGAGAAACAGGCTGAGTCGCTGCCGCCCCATCGGCCCTATGACTGCCCCATTGACCTCCTGCCAGGCACCAGTCCTCTCCGGGTAGGGTGTATCCATTGTCTGCACCCGAAACTCAGGTCATGTCGGCCTATATACAAGAGAATTTGCATAAGGGCTTTAATCGTAAGTCCTCGTCTCCAGCCAGTGCCGGGTTCTTCTTTGTCAAGAAGAAGGACGGATCTCTTCGCCCCTGCATCGATTACCGAGGCCTTAATAAAATCACTGTGAAGAACCGATACCCCTTGCCGTTAATCTCGGAACTCTTCGACCGGCTACGTGGTGCCAAGATCTTTTCCAAATTGGATTTGTGGGGAGCGTATAATCTCATCAGGATCCGTGAAGGAGATGAATGGAAGAAGGCCTTCACCACTCGCGACGGGCACTTTGAATACTTGGTGATGCCATTTGGTCTTTGCAACGCCTCGGCCATCTTCCAGGAGTTAGTTAATGACATCTTTAGGGACCTCCTCTACACTTGTGTCATTGTCTACCTGGATGACATCCTGATATTTTCGGCTGATCTGCAGACCCATCGCCTGCAGGTTCGCCAAGTACTGAGACGTCTCCATAATAACCACTTGTACGCCAAAATAGAAAAATATCTATTTCATCAAACATGTCTACCATTCCTGGGCTACATCGTCTCAGATAAAGGTCTGCGTATGGATCCAGCTAAGTTGTCGGCCGTTCTGCAGTGGCCTCAGCCTGTTGGCCTTCGGGCTATTCAGTACTTCCTGGGGTTCGCTAACTGTTATAGGCAATTTATTCCCCATTTTTCCATTTGGTAGCACCGCTTGTGGCGCTGACCAAGAAAAACGCCAATCCCAGACTCTGGTCTCCGGCGGCTTAAAAAGCGTTCACGGAACTAAAGTCTGCCTTTGCTTCTGCTCCTGTTCTGTCTCGCCCAGATCCGGAGAAGCCTTTCTCGTTGGAAGTGGATGCCTCGTCTGTGGGGGCAGGGGCGGTCCTCTTGCAAAAAGGACCTAGGGGCAAGTCCCTCACCTGCGGATTCTTTTCCAAGATGTTCTCGCCGGCAGAGAAGAATTACGCTATCGGGGATCGCAAATTATTGGCCATCAAGCTGGCACTGGAGGAGTGGCGCCATCTCCTAGAGGGGGCTCGTCACCCCATCGATGTAAACACAGACCACAAGAACCTCCATTATCTTCAGAGGCACAACATCTTAATCCCCTGCAATCTAGATGGTCATTGTTCTTTTCTCTCTTTTATTTTCGAATTCACTTTCACCCGGCAGACAAGAACATCAAGGCCGATGCGCTTTCCCGCGCCTCAGATACTATCGGACAAGAACCAGGTCCGCAGCATATAATACCCCCAAAACGTTTGATCCACGCCGCCCCCGCTGGATCTCCATCAGTTGCCCCCGGTCAAGACATACGTACGCCCGGTGCTCCAGAAGAGAATCCTCAAATGGGGCCATTGCTCTCGAATGGCAGGACATCCCAGGGCTCGGAAGACGTACCAGTTAATCTCCCGTTTCTATTGGTGGCCAGCTCTTGCCAAGGACTCAAAAGATTTTGTGGAAGCCTGTATTACCTGTGCCCGTCATAAGTCTCCGCGGCAGAGCCCACCTGGTTTACTTCTGCCCCTGCCGACTCCTGATTCTCAATGGTCTCAAATATTGATGGACTTCATCACCGATCTTCCACCTTCTGCGGGTAATACTGCAATCTGGATGGTCGCTGACCGCTTTTCTAAAATGGCCCTTTTTGTTCCGTTGCCTGGTCTGCCCACGGCGCCACAGCTCGCCAATCTCTTCTTTGAGCATATTTTTCGCCTACACGGCCTCCCACAACACATAGTCTCAGACCGGGGGGTCCAGTTCGTTTCCAGGTTTTGCCGTGCTCTCTGCTCCCGACTTCAAGTGAAGCTGGACTTTTCCTCGGCCTACCATCTTCAGTCCAACGACCAGATGGAGAGGATTAACCAGTTCCTTGGCACATATTTACGCCACTTTGTTTCGGGCCGACCAGAAAATTGGGCAAGTTTATTACCTTGGGCGGAGTTTTCGTACAATTCATTGGACTCTGAGTCGACTGGCTCCTCGCCTTTCTATGTGGTCTATGGGCTACATCCCTGCCCACCACTCCCCCTGCCTACATCTTCCGAGGTGTCTGCGGTAGATTCCCTGGTCCGGGATATGACAACCATTTGGGAACAGACCTTCCAGTCCCTGCAGCATGCTGTTGTTCGCATGAAGAACCAGTCGGCCAAAAAGAGAAGAATTCTGCCGACCTTCGTTACAGGAGACAAAGTGTGGCTGTCCGCACAGCACATCCAGCTCAAGATTCCCAGCTACATTCTGGGCCCACGCTTCTTGGGTCCATTCGAGGTCATGGGACAAATTAATCCTATGGCCTATAAACTCCGACTCCCTTCTACTATGCGAATCCCGAATTCCTTCCATGTCTCCCTATTGAAACCTGTGGTCCTTAATCGCGTCTCTCGGAAAGTCGCCTCCTCCTCCCTGAAGCGGAGGCCTCCAATGTGTTCGCATTCAAGGAGATTCTGGCCATGAAAACTATCAGAGGGAGGCGACATTTTCTGATCGACTGGGAAGGATTCGGGCCGGAGGAGAGATCCTTGGAGCCGGAGGACAACATCTTGGACTGTGACTTAGTACAAAGATTTCTTCGTTCCAGAAAGAGGGGGAGACTTAAGGGGATGGTACTGTCATGGCTGATCCCGCGCCCTGCAGGTCGGGTCCTGCTATGTCCTCTGACCACGAACCTATACCACCTGTCCTGAAATTATTGCCTGTCCATGACTACGTCTACGTCTCATGATTCAGTACCACGCTCGCCCTTAGCTGCCACTGCAAGCAAGTCCCGCCAGTGGAAGTGACCTGGTAGTTTCCCGCCACAGCAAGTCCATCCCGCATTGCGGCGGGCTCTGGTGAAAACCGGGTGCTACTTAGATTCAGCTCCCTGGTGCGGCTTACGCCATCGCTTGCGGTTGTCCAGAGGATCCACTACCACCTGTTGTAACACCATACAACAGTGTTTTTTGTTCACAGCATGTAAATATCCAAACGTGTAATGTTTTGGCTCAAGATAAGACTTTCTGAAGCGTGATTAAAGGGATTGTCTCACTACATTGATTCATCTTACCTCAATTCTGTTTTCTTGGTTTCATTTTGAATTCAGGGGTGTGTTTACTGACTTCCACTAGGCTGCAGTAGAAGCCAGGTCTGAAGCTATAGCAACCAGTGCTGGCAGCCTATTATGAGAACTTGAACCGGTCTGTAGCTATAGTGACCTCAGGAGCTGAGGCAGCCCATACAAGAGGGGATACCTCAGAATAGGTAGGATACTGTTAATGGACATAGACTGCAAAGTGACTTGCTTTCTTAAGATCTTTAACATAAAAAGCAATCCTTGTAGTGAGACAACCAATTTAAGGAAGGTTTATCTTAAAGGGGTTTTACCATGAAGTAAAATTGACGTGGGATCTTGCAAATTAATTAATAAATATTTTCACCACTCAGCATTATTAAAAATTCTGCACCATTTTTGTTTTAGCTGCTACTCTCTAGAGGATCTGACCAGTGATGAGAGCTCCTCATTCTCGGTAGCACATGCTCAGACATAATCTCTCCTCTCACGCACTTTTGGTCAGTCTCTTCTTGGCCTAGTACTTCACACAAAATCACTGCTGACCGAGTGTTCAACTTTAGGTGCTGTCATTCTACTCCTTCCCTCAGTATTCTTTCATCCCCCAACAAAAAAAAAAGTAACCTCACCGTCTTTCAATTGTTTGATGTTGATTCTCATGTCATCTTTCTTTATGGTATCCAACCAATGAGCCTTTGGTCTTCCCTATTTTCTTTTACCAAGAACCGTCCTGAGTAGCATCTGCTGTTCTAGTGAATTCACCCTCATCACTGCCCATGGAATTTATAAAAGTCTTTTCCAGCACCAGAGCTCAATAGCATAGATTTTTCTTTTATCTGCTTTCGTGAGCATCCATGTCTCACATCCATATGTCACGATTAAAAAAGCTATGGCTTTGATAAGTCTTTGGTGGTGACTAAGACATCCTTACTAGAGATGGGCGAATCGATTCTAGCGAAGTGGAATTTGTTTAGAATTTCAGGAAAACATCAATTGTGCACAAAGTCAAAGCTTGGGATGATTCACGGGAATGAAGCGCTTTTTTAATTGCTAAAATGGCCGCAAGCACATGGCATGACACGGGGCAGAGAAGTCTGGGAGGAAGAAAGGAACACCCTCAATGACATGTGCAGAGATGAAGCCAATCAGAAACCGGCGGGATCCTGTGACGTCACCACACTATATAGGTTCGGACGCGATGCTCGCTCCACATACTGCTCTCGTTGTGCCGCTGGTGCAGCTGCTGCTGCAGAGATCTCACACAAAAGAAGTTTGTTTTTAACAGCGATTTTTTTTTTTTTTTGGGGTGGGGGGAGAGGGGTGTCACTGCTTTTATCAGAGAATGCTCCTCTTCCGTTATAATTTTGATTCAGTTTCTGGGGCATTGTAATTTAAGTCCAGGGTGGGTCTAATTCTGCCACATATACATTTTAATGCCATCTGGTCAGTTCTGGAGCGCATTGAATATCTAAGGGTTATCTAAGCCTATTTGTGCTTTTGTAATCAGTAAAATGCATGGCATTTTTACATGCCACATACCAGTTCATTTTTTCTTGGTGATTTCTGTAGCGCAATTTATATTCAATGGATAGTGATGAGTGATTACGTCGACTATCGCCATCGGGTCGATAGTCGATATCGTCAATTATCAAGACGATTTCCGATAGTCAATAATAGATTATCGCCGATGACCATTAAACACCTTCATTCTTACACCCAAACAGGGCTGGAGAAGTTGGAATTAACATCCACAAAAGGAAACTGGATACGTGCTACATCTTAGGCAACACACTTAGGTTATAAAAGTCACAGAAAAAAAGTCACACACCATTCACTATCCCTGTCTTGTACCACAGCATGACCCTTAAACCTGCATGACCCACAAATTAAAAAGTGCCAGAAGGCAATATTATTTGAACCATCATTTTACTTGAACTGGACATTGAATATCCCTGTCCTGGAACGCAGCATGACCCTTAAATCTGTCTGACCCACAGATTAAAAAGTGCCGGAAAAAGGAGTCTTTCAACCACCATTTTAGTTGAACTGGACATTGACTATACCTGTCCTGGACCGCAGCATGACCATTAAACCTGTCTGACCAACAGATTAAAAAGTGCCGGAAAAAGGAGTTCCATTTTTAACCACTATATTTTTATAGTTGATTAACTTGAAGATAACATAGTACTATACCTTTATTCTGTAACCTTCGTAGTATGACCATTAAACCTCTCTGACCCACAGATTAAAAAGTGCCGGAAAAAGGAGTCTTTGACCCACCATTTTAGTTGAACTGGACATTGACTATATCTGTCCTGGGCCACAGCATGAGCCCCAAACCTGCATGACCCACAGATTTAAAAAGTGCCTGAAAAAGGAGTCTTTGAACCACCATTTTAGTTGAACTGGACATTTGACTATACCTGTCCTGGGTAACCTACATTTGTTCAAGTCTTCCTGTATCTCCCTTGTACAATTCAGAGGAATATTTGTATCAGCTATTTTGTGCATGCCAGTTTTTTAGTAGTTTAATTCTAGATAACACATTTTTAAAATAGGTTGGAATCCCACCACATCTTTGTTTCTCCTTTTTTTAAATGTATTAAATGGGTTTTCTCACTACAGGGATTGCTAGCTATGTTAAAGATCTTGCAAAAACAAATCATTTTGCAATATGTGTCCATTAACGGTTGTTGCGGTTCAGGGGTACACCGCATGACTACTGCTGTCCAAATTGAACACTGAGTGCCGGCATGAAGAAATGACACCAAAACACAGAGAGCTGGTATGAGTTCCGTGTCAGTGTAAAGCAGGCCCAGAATGCATGACTTTATTACAATACAATGGATTTTTACAAACTCGCTTCAGGGCGTGGTTAAGTTCCTTTGTTTCTTGCAGTCTTCAGGAATGTGGCACTAGTTGATTGGTTCTCCAGATATGGTCATGGTTTCCACCCAGTTCCATGCTGGCACATAGTGGGGAGTGGTCCAGGAAACTGGAGTATCTGTGCTGTTCAGCTAAGCTTATATGTGTAATAATGATTTTGCACCACAAAATTAATTACAAAAGCATTGGAAAAATATGTTTCCCCTCACAATCCCCCCTAAAACATTATTACACTCTGACCCGGAGTTTGTTTCACATTGTTTCTTCCCCTAATCTAAAATCACCTGTGCCTGCCAAAGCTGGGTGGGAAAAGGGATGTGGATACTTCACCAGGTTTGAGATGAGCCACTCCTATGCGAGTGACTCCCCTTTGTAGTTGGACTTTCCCAGCCCTGACAGGCCCCTGCTCTTTCCCTTCTGATCATCTGGATCCTAATCTTGGTCATGCCCTTTAAATTCATTGTTGCTAAGTGCAGAAAACAACATTGGCCACGGCTACAGGCTGAAAACAAAAGTTTAAAAAAATTAAAAATATAGTTCTGTGCATAAAATCTCTTTAGTCTGTAGAAGTCGTTCTCCTCTTCTTAGATCTTCTTAGACTGTAAAACAACATGAGTGTAATGCAGGATAGTGCAGGGGTTATTGTGCCCTTCACTACCCGGTTGATAAAACACAAGCTTGTCTCCATCTTGGTGATGATAGGATTTGGGAAGGAGTGCAGACATCAGAGCCCCTTGGCTGTATCAATGCCGGTGCAAACGGGGCAGTCAGTGATCAGTGCTTGGCGCAGACATGGCGATCAACACTGGCGCAGACATGGCGATCAACACTGGTGCAGACATGGCGGTCAACACTGGCGCAGACATGGATCAACACTGGCGCAGACATGGCGGTCAATGCATCAGCTCCGCTTTGCGATATCCCCTGCTGTCTGTGCATATCCGCACTTTGTCATATCCCCATCTCGGTCTTGGGCTCATGGCCCTTGGCAATCTGTGTGAAGATGAACCTTAAAAACAAACTTAAATCCTTGTGGGTAATCGCACAACAATGACTCCATTCATTTCAATTGTCCTGTGCTGTGCGGGGGTGGGGTGAACATGGCACTCTGTTTAATCTCAATCACATATACTCAGTCAAATAAGAGCAGTAGAATAATCTGCCCTCCTCCAGTTTGATCTTCAGAATAATAAAACTTCTCATCACATGACAATCTAACTACTATGTAAATACGATTCCTATAAAACTCATAGAATTAATATCAACATAAAAAAACAAAGAACAAAACAAATCATATCATCCTTCTTCTCACTCTGTAGCGCGCAACATATCAAAACATTCTCATCAGTAAATTTTCTAACAGCTCTTCTCATGTTTCTTATTTGTGTGATGCAATATATATATATATTCACATAATTCATGATTTTCTTTCAACATTAACATATTATCTGCATTGGCCTAACCTGCCCTCCTCAGATCTACTTTCATCTAATCTGTCACTGAATAAAACCCTTCAATTCTTTCTATGTCATCATAAACATATAAACCCTCATACACCTTTAACTGTGTTAAAACAAATTAACTTAAACCTAATATCATATAATTAACTTTTGCCTTAGTCACCCTATTGTCACCCTATTGTCTTAAACTCACTGCTTTTGCTAGGTAAACATGTTTTGTTGTCTTATCTACCATTGCAAACAATGCATAAGGATTGAATAGGGATATACAGACATACAAACATTGATCAAACACAAACAAGGACAATGACCCCATTCACACAATTGCACATTCTCCCCTCAAAAAAGAAAAATTAACTCTTTATCATCTGGAGCTCCAAGCAAAAAGAAATAAAATAAAACAAAAATTATCTTCTAATTATGACTGTACAGTCGTTTTTACTCTGATTGAACTAAAACCTTTACTAAAAAGCAATAGGGGGGTAGTACTACCAAAAAGAAACCCCTAAAAAAAACTTAACTTTAAAAAAAATATATCTATATATTTTTATATGCCCCGGGGCTTTGTTTAACAAGTGATGTCACTGAGGTCTTTCATGAGATCTCCGATCACTAGAAATCTCTTCTTTACTCCTGCAAATAAACAGACAATTTAATACCATCCCCCAGACAGAGCTCAGTAAATACCACGTGGATTTTTTTCTGTCATCTAGGTGTAACCCAATTTATAAAGACGTCTACTCCAATATGTTACTCCTAAAATAAAGCACAAGCAAGTCAGTGACATTATACGACAGTAACATTTCCTATATTCAGTTCATTAAAAATAAGCAACAATGTAAACCTTCCAGCTTTCCTGTAACTACATATCCCTGCAATATAAGGAGCTGTAAAACTCATTTTTCTCATATAATGACCATGCACAGCAGAATTATAAATTATACAATAGATGCAAATTTATATACAAACTGATACTGATATCCTTCCTTGGTCTAACAGAAACCTAGCTGATACCCTCTGACAAAACTATCCCGCTGCACTCTCTTATGGTAAGCTTAGGGGCGGAAGGGACAGGATCAGATGACTCATCAGGTGATGAAGAACTGACTGGAGTTGTGGGAGTGAGAGAGGTAGTGGGAGGGACAGTGGCTCTGGAAACTTTTTGTGTACAGGAAGGAGCAGGATTTGGACTTCCTCTGCCCCACACAACACAATACTCAGCAGGGAGCGGATTTTGCTGGCCACAATTGGGACACTCCCAGCACTTAGAATCAGCTCCATTATAAGGTGGTGGACATTTTGTCAGCGGACAATACTTATAAACAAGAACATTTCCTTTCTTATCCCTACATTCAGTCTCAGACCACCCTTCTTTTGATATCTCTTCAGCTGTCTTTTTTCAAACTAATGCATCATCTAAAAGCTTGCTATCGTCAAGCCCTCCCTTGTTGTCTTTCACAGCTAAAGCTCACAATTGAGTTGAAGTCTACCCTCCTGGTGAAAACCACACATGTTCATTAACTTTTTTAACCTTCTCTACATGCTCCTTTCTTTCTTTTCTCTACATGCTTCTTTTCTTCCCTCCACTAGATCCTGCGGACTGACTGAGCCCTATAACGGGCCATCTTTACATAGTTACATAATTTGTAAGACCAAACAAACTTGAGAAACCTAGTCATATCACCGCTTATTTTGCTTATTAGACACACACGTACTAGCGTACCTCCCTCTCGAGCTACCGGTTAGCTGGGAGTCCCTCCTGCTAGAATTTCTCCCCTACTCTGCAATTGGCGCTGTCCTGATCTAGCTAGAGTCTTGTCTAGTCTGCAACTGTCAACATCTCCTTTGTGTATCCAATCTCGCTAGAACTTCCTCTAGTCTGCAACCAGCAACATGTGCTTCAGTCTAGCTAGAATTTCCTACTCATTTCCTAGTCTGCAACTGACAGCATCAAGCCCAATCTAGGTAGGATTTCCAAATTAAACCCCGTGTGTCAGTCCTTGTCCGCAGGATCTACCAACTGATACACAGACAGTAGTCAGGCAGGCTCGGCAGCTGGGATCAGGTTCTTGAGACAGTACAGCGGTAACACTCTGTGCCGACCAGAAACCCCGGGCTGACCGGACAAACACCCCGACCCAACCTGGAACCGTCCAAATACACAGGCAAGCTACAGATTTCAATAAGAAAACCAGCAGACTTACCGTGTTTTCAAGTGGAGGTGATCAGTCTCCCGTTTTGGACAGTCCAAGGTAAGCCCAGGTGGTCACCGTCAGGTCCCTCAAGGAAATGCGTCCCGTCTGGTACTGCCCCACGTACTGGGCGCCAAATGTTGGGGTTCAGGGGTACATCACATGACTACTGCTGTCCAAATTGAACACTGAGTACCGGCATGAAGAAATGACACCAAAATACAGAGAGCTGGTATGAGTTCCTTCTCAGTGTAAAGCAGGCCCAGAGTGAATGACATTATTACAATACAATGGATTTTTACAAACTGGCTTCAGGGCGTGGTTAAGTTTCTTTGTTTCTTGCAGTCTTCAGGAATGTGGCACTAGTTGATTGGTTCACCAGATATGGTCATGGTTTCCACCCAGTTCCATGCTGGCACATAGTGGGGAGTGGTCCAGGAAACGGGTGCCATCTTGGAGTATCTGTGCTGTTCAGCTAAGCTTATATGTGTAATAATGTTTTTGCACCACAAAATTAATTACAAAAGCATTGGAAAAATAAGTTTCCCCTCACACGGTGTCCTATCTATTCCTGTTTCTGACAGCACCATCACCCTTGAGCCATTCTTGACAATTGTGAAGAACAAATGTCTGTTAGAAACCACATTTTTTACAATAGGACCTGTAGTATAGCTGCATTTCACAGCAACATGCCCCAAAAAATTCAAAACATGACCCTTGACCCACTTTTGACAATTGTGAAGAACAAATGTCTGTTAGAAACAACATTTTTTTTTATAATAGGACCTGTAATATTGCTGAATTTCAAAGCAGCATGACCCAAAAAATTATAAAAATGACTTCTCAGCCACTGTTAAAAATTCTGAGGGAGAAATGCCACTTAGAAGCCACATTTCTGTTCCAAAGGACCATGATTCTAGCTGAATCTCACAGCACCATGACCCCAAAAAATTATAAAAATGACTTCTCAGGGGGGCGTGGCTAAGCCATGACTGAGTGAGGACGCATCCTGCTGAGCTCCTCGTTCCCTGTACAGCAAACCAGCGGATTACCACGCAAATATGAAAAAATCTAATAAAAGACAGAAGCCCAAGACCCTGCTGCATGCCAGCTCTACACAGGGAGACATCGAGACCTCCTTCCCCCCGGTTAAAGCTGCCGTTTCGCTTCCTGTGCTTGGCCCTGTGGCCTCTCAAGATGGCTGACCCCTCGTGGCTACCCTGTCTGAGCCTCTGGACGGATCTCCCCACACTAGAGGAGCGCACTCTTCTCCGCCCTCCCCGTTCTGCCAGGAAGTGCCGCAATGCACGGAAGCGCGCCGGCGGTGAGTCACAGGCCGGGGCTTCTCCTGCTCCAACACCTGCTCTGCTGTCGGTGTATGCCGAGGGGACTCCCCACAGACAACACCTACCTGACAGTGCGGGCCCAGAAGCCCTCCCTTTGCCGGAGACCTCTCAGCTGGTACAGCAGGACATAGAGGGGGTTTTCTCTGGCCCCTGTGGCCCACCCTCTCCAGCTTCATGGTCCTCACTTGCCCATAAGCCCCAGAGGAGCCGCAATACAGCTGGGACCTCTCACCTTTCAGGGACTGTCCCCCCAAGTTCCACAAAGCCTCCTGTGGTATCCCCTGCTCCATTGCCCTGGGGACAGGGAGGAGAGGACGCTGCCCTTATGAGACCCCAGGCTCTTACGCCCTGCAACACCCTGGGCCTCCACCCGGCCGGGATCTCCCCTACCTGGTCCACCGGCTCGTCTTGGGCGGATTCCCCGGCGCATGCAGTTCCATCTCCACAAGCTGCTGCTCTCCACGTCCATCACAGCACCATGACCCCAAAAAATTATAAAAATGACTTCTCAGGGGGGCGTGGCTAGGCCATGACTGAGTGAGGACGCATCCTGCTGAGCTCCTCGTTCCCTGTACAGCAAACCAGCGGATTACCACGCAAATATGGGAAAATCTAATAAAAGACAGAAGCCCAAGACCCTGCTGCATGCCAGCTCTACATAGGGAGACATCGAGACCTTCTTCCCCCCGGTTAAAGCCGCCGTTTCACTTCCTGTGCTTGGCCCTGTGGCCTCTCAAGATGGCCGACCCCTCGTGGCTACCCTGTCTGAGCCTCTGGACGGATCTCCCCACACTAGAGGAGCGCACTCTTCTCCGCCCTCCCCGTTCTGCCACGGGACCCGGCGGCAACCTCGGAGCCTCTGCTCACCTCCAATGATGCAGCACCTCGATCCCCAGCCGTGCTCTCTGGTGTCCGGATCTGCAGGAGGAAGCGCCGCAATGCAGGGAGGCGCGCCGCGCGGTGAGTCACAGGTCGGGGCTTCTCCTGCTCCAACACCTGCTCTGCTGTCGGTGTATGCCGAGGGGACTCCCCACAGACAGCACCTACCGGACAGAGCGGGCCCAGAAGCCCTCCCTTTGCCTGGGACCCCTCAGCTGGTACAGCAGGACATAGAGGGGGTTCTCTCTGGCCCCTGTGACCCACCCTCTCCAGCTTCATGGTCCTCACTTGCCCATAAGCCCCAGAGGAGCCGCATTACAGCTGGGACCTCTCACCTTTCAGGGACTATCCCTCCAAGTTCCACACAGCCCCCTGTGGTATCCCCTGCCCCATTTCCCTGGGGACAGGGAGGAGAGGACGATGTCCTTATGAGACCCCAGGCTCTTACATCCTGCAACACCCTGGGCCTCCACCCGGCCAGGGTCTCCCCTACCTGGTCCACCGGCTCGTCTTGGGTGGATTCCCCGGCGCGTGCAGCTCCATCTCCACAAGCTGCTGCTCTCCACGTCCATCTGTCACCGAACCTAGACCGCAGCCTATGCCCTATGGGAGACAGGAGGAGACCGCCAAAATGTCCTCACATGCTCCTCTACAACCAGCGGATAGTCTCCAGGGGACCCCCTCGATTTTCGGAGCTTCGCTGCACCAATTGGATCAGGCGCCCTCATCTTTTCCTATCACTGGTGTACAGGCGCCTCTAGAGGAAGACAGGCCGATAACTCTAGCTGATCTGAAACACCTTCTTCAGCCACTCTTATCTAGGGCGGACATCTCTGTCATAGCTAAACAGATTGCTGACGAATGCAGACAGGAGTTTGCTCATTTTCGCACGGAATTATCCACCATAAAGGCCAAAGTGAATGTGCTGGAACAGACACAGGCCCAGACTTCTACCGCCTTCTCCGCTGTGTCCGAGGAAGTTGCCCAGCACTCTGCCCAATTGTTCTCTTTACAGCAGCACCTAGATGACATTGAAAATCGCAGTAGGCGCAACAACCTGCAAATTAGGGGCCTTCCTGAATCTGTCCCTAACAAGGAGCTGTTCTCGGTCATCAGTGCAATATTTAACAACACAGATAGGGACTACTCCTTTTTCTCCCCTCCCCACGGCTCTTATAGTCGTCTGGACTATGTCATGATCCAGCATTCGGCCTTGCCCTTGCTTCGGTCTGCCTCCATCGGTAATATTCTATGGTCCGACCACGCTCCAATTTTTTGTACCGTCCAGCTTCTGGCTCTGCGAGAAAGAGTTTGCAACTGGAGGCTGAACGAATCCCTCCTTCTAGACGCTCCTTGTGTTGAGGAGATTGACCGGACCATTTCCCAATTTCAGTCTCATCATGAGACCGACCCTACCCCAGCCATTCTGCAATGGGAAGCGCTTAAATGCGTGGTCCGGGGTACTCTGATTAAACATGGCTCTAGAATTAAGAAAGAGAGATCTGCCAATCTTCAGACAGCTCTTGCCAGAGTTTCTGCCCTAGAAACAAAGCATAAACATGCTCTTTCCCCCTCCGTCCTTAGGGAATTGCAGGATGCACGCCTGGAGGTGAAGCGCCTTCTGGAGGCATCGTGGGGCCGGATGCTTCAGATATGCCGTAGCAAATTTTATGAGTACGGTAATAAAAGTGGACGGATGCTTGCTAGGGCGGTTCGCTCCCAGATGGCGCAGTCCTATATCCCTTCGATCAAAACTGCTATGAACTCTGTGGTTCACCACACAGAGGAAATAGCCCCGTCTTTCCATAGTTTTTACTCTAAATTATATAACTTACCTCCCTCCTCTCACCCCCTGCAACCTGGCGTGTTTCCTCATCCTTCCTTATCGTCTAAAGTTCCGGTTGAGGTCGCAGAGACATTAGAGGAGCCGTTTTCTGTGATGGAGCTGAAGTCGGTTATTAATGATCTTCCGGGGGGCTAGAGCCCGGGACCGGATGGCTTTACGGACCAATTTTTTAAAACTTTTTCAGAGTTATGTTGTCCCTTACTCCTGGAAGCCTTCAATTCCATCACAGCGGACTCGCCTTTTCCCCCTCAAGCTATGCTGGCTCATGTTGCGGTGGTCCCCAAGCCTGGAAAGGATCCTCAGACCTGTGGTAGTTACCGCTCTATTTCTTTGTTGAACGATGATCTTAAAATTTATGCAAAAATGATAGCTAATAGGCTTAACCCCCTCTTGAATTCCGTCGTTCATCCCGACCAGTTGGGCTTTGTACCGGGCAGAGAGGCGCGTGATAACACGCTCAAGACTTTAGACATTATTGATCACGCTCGCACACATAAAACGCCTCTCTTGGTGTTGTCTTTGGATGCAGAGAAGGCATTTGACCGTATCTCATGGCCTTCCCTCCATCAAAACCTCGCCCAGCTTGGTTTGGGCCCTGCCTTCCTTTCTAGGATTGCAGCGTTGTACCATACGCCCTCTGCCCGCATCAAAGTCAATGGCACCTTATCTGCGCCTCTTCCAATCTCGAACGGGACGAGGCAGGGCTGCCCCTATTCCAATTACTATATGTCTTAGTAATGGAAAGCCTAATGGCGACCATCAGATCTAACCCTGATATATCGGGGATTACTATTGGGTCAAGGGAATATAAATGCGCTGCTTTCGCAGACGATCTCTTACTTTATATTACTAATCCTCATATTTCCCTCCCATCTTTGATGGCCGACATTAGAAGCTTTGGAAGCTGGTCCAATTTTAAGATTAACTTCTCAAAGTCAGAGGCGTTAGGTATAGGGATCAATCCACAGGATCGGGCTTCTCTCCAAGCTAACTTTTCCTTTGAATGGCCTAAAACGGGCATTTCCTACCTGGGGATACGCATTTCGGAAGATCTTTCGAAGCTCAACTTCTTCCCTCTCTTCATTAAAATAAAAAAAATACTTGGATAGCTGGAATAAGAAGGAGTTGTCATGGTTTGGCAGAATAAATCTGCTCAAGATGACTATTCTCCCAAAATTCCTATACCTTTTCCAAACACTCCCCATTCATATTCCGGTTTCATTTTGGAAAAAGGTACGGAGGTGCTTTACCTCCTTCATCTGGTCCACCCGGAGAGCGCGGATTGCGTATGACACTCTCATCAGACCTAGGGATGCAGGTGGGGTAGGCCTCCCGGATTGCAGGCTGTACTACTTGGCCTCGGCCTACTCGCGCTTTCTAGCGTTGGTTTCCGATAGAGCAAACAAATTGTGGGTGAGGCTGGCGGAGGATCTTAGCCTTTCGTCTGTGGTTGTGCTCCCCTGGACCTGGACTCCTGCTCTCCAAAGTGGTCTCTCATCTTCTTTCTATGTTAGGCATACATTAGCAACTCTCTACTCGTACAGGGGCTCCTATAATCTCATAGACCGTGGGGGTCTTTGTGTGCCGGTTACGGACAATCCTGCCTTCCCCCCGGGCATTTCACCAGGCGTCTTTTTAGGCAGTACGAAGCAAAACCCTTTGCGCTTCTGCAACGTCTCTTCGGCAGGGCAACTGAGGCCGCTGGGTGAAATTCTTGGGGAGACGGCGTCCTCTGGTAACTCTTCTTTCCAATTTCTACAACTTTCTCATTTCTTTAGTAAAATGAGACCTAGCCTTGATTTGACCAGACCGCTTACGGCCTTTGAGAAGGTAGTGGACTCACGACACTCTCTCTCATTTATGTATAAGCTCTTGCTAACCACTCACTCCGAGCAACTCCCGTCATATTGTCAACGCTGGGAGAGAGAACTAGACCTCTCTTTCACTCCTGACCAATGGGAACGATGCTTTCAACTGACTCATAGGGCTATGACCGCCTCTAAACACCAGGAGACCTGTTTTAAGATCCTATCGCGTTGATATAGGGTTCCCTCTGTCTTGCATAAGATTTTCCCCTCGGCTTCAGATGTTTGCTGGAGGTGTGGGAAAGAGGAAGGGACCTTGCCCCATGTATGGTGGGGCTGCTCGTTGCTTAGAGGCTTTTGGACCTCGGTATTGGAGGTAATTGAGGTAGTTACTGGGGTCGTGATTCCTGACTCCCAAGAGGCACTCTTACTCTTTATGTTTCCAATGCCTGTTAGTAAATTTAAGAAGTCCCTCCTTAAGCACCTATTGCAGGCCGCTAAGACCATCATTCCTCGCCGATGGAAGTCGTCCTCTCCTCCGTCTCTGGAGGACTGGTTTGCTGAAATTAGTCTTATGCAAAGAATGGAGGAGCTGATGGCCCGAACCCCTGAACAGGCACACCGATTTAATAAAATCTGGTTTGGCTGGATATCCTTCAAGAATTCTCCGCTATATCTATCCATTACTTAGTACCTAAGGCACTACTATACTAGTTGCTACGGGTTTTCCTCTCTTGTGGGGTTTTCTTTCGCCTGATCTCTCCCCTTCCCTACTCCTACTCCATTCTCCTTCCCTTCTGAGGTTGCCCCCCCCTTTTTTTTTTTTTTTTTTGTGGGTGTGTGGGTCTTGCCTTCTGTGTTGTATTTGTCTTTTTTTCTTTTTTTTTGTGTCTCTTAGCTGGGTCATTTATATATACATGGCTGTAGGTAGCAGGGTGCTTATAGTACCCGGTACTCTTTCGGATTTCCTTTCCTTAGGACCCAGCGATTGTTGTTAATTCACATTGTTTAGTTATATTACCATTGAGGCCATTCTGTTTGCACTTTCTTTTGGTATAACAAATTTATATGGCCAACCATTGTGTGGTTTTCGATATTTTTGCTTGTGTGACATGCTCGTGTTACATATCTACTGTTATGCCAGGTATAGCTCTAACACCAATGGATCGCTAGGTTTCTTGGTGCATTGGTCCTTTAATCTGTGTTATTATGTACATGCTGATAAGGCACCTTGACACACATTATGTCCATCTTATGTTTTAATTGCGAACCTGTAATTGTTTGCCCAGCAGATGGACAACTCGTATGGATATAGGATGATCTTTGATCGGGTTTTGTACCTCAATGATATCTGTTATATCTGCTTCTCTTATTTTCAATAAAACCTTTTGAATGTAATAATGACTTCTCAGCCACTGTTAAAAATTGTGAGGAAGAAATGCCACTTGCAAGCCACATTTCTGTTCCAAAGGACCGTGATTATAAATGTATCTCACAGCAACATGATCCCAAAACCATTAACAATGCGAAAAATTCTAAAGATGAAGTGAGTAAATGGAATACGGTTTTGTCATGAAACCTTGGTGTCTTTTACAGTCTCCTCACAGCAAAACCAGCAAAATGAACTTTTGGGACCTGAGAATAAAAATTGCAATAAGAAATGATCATTTTAAAAAAAAGTTTTCAAGAGGACCATTTCTGTTTGAAGAGAAATGTGAAGTAGACCGGCAACTAATCAGTGACCTCGGCATGGCGAGCGAGCTCGGACCATTCATCCATTTTGGATACCCAGAAGTCAATTGGGTCCGGAACACATCCAAAAACATCAGTGTTGAGACGCAGATAGTCATGCACCATGATCTTAAGCTGGTCTCTGTGTGTTGTATGTGTGCCCTGCATTACATGCGTTGGTGAGGTGGTAAATAAAGATTGCCAGAGGTCACCCATTAGGCTTCTGCCACATTACCTGCTGCTACGGCTACTTGGCACTCTACTGCTGTCACATCGCTGACGTTGTTCCACCGTGACATTTGAAGAACGTGAAGCAGACGAAACAGATGTCTCCAGTTGATCAATCAGCAAGGTCTCCATTTCCTGCATTTTACTCTCTATTTGGGTGGGTGGAAGGACAGTGCTGAGTTTTGTTTTGAACCGGGGATCCAGGTGGGTGGCCACCCAGTAACTGTTGTTCATTTTGATGGCCTTAATGCAAGGATCATGTTGGAGGAAATGGAGCATCCACGCACTCATGTGAGAGATGGAGCCTTGATTTCCCAAGCCTCTGGGTCGAGGGGCACTAACAAACTGATCTTCCTCCTCCTCCTCCTCTGCTTCCTCAGGCACAGCTTCAACACAGCCCTGACTAGCCTCAGATGAAGCACCCTGAGAGCTGAGGCGCCGCCTTGCACTAGCCCTGGACCCCGAACCACTGCCTAATGAAGAACGATAAAATTGAGAAACTGTCGGGCCTTGTGGATTCGATGGAGAGAAAGGCTCCGTGTCCGCATCTGTGTCCGTCTCCTCCTCCGTCGCTGGTGGGACCTGATGTTTCAGAGTGTCCAACGATCGTTCCAGAACTAAGATCACCACAATGGTCATGCTGACAAGGTTATTGTCCGCACTAACCATTTTGGTGGCTTCTTCAAAACTGGCAAGGATGGTGCAGAGCTCTTTCACCTGCCTCCACTCTCGGTGGCTCAACACCCTGAGGTCCGCACCGCTGCTTGTCAGGCCATGTGTCACTTCGTACTGCGTAATGGCATTGTGCTGCTGCCACAATCGCTGGAGCATGTGGAGGGTGGAATTCCAGCGTGTTGCCACGTCAACAATGAGACGGCTGCAACGCAGCCAGGCGGGACAAAGCAGGGTGCGAACGGCGAAAGTGCGAACTCAGACCTCGAGCCTTCCTCAGCAGGCAGTCCAGACCCGGGTAGCGCTTTAGAAATTTCTGGACGACAAGTTTTATGACATGTGCCAGGCAAGCGATGTTCTCCAGCCTACCGATCTTAAGGGCGGCCAGCAGATTTCGACCGTTATCGCACACCTCCTTGCCTGACACAAGGTTCTTGTCACCCGGCCAGCGCTCGGTCTCGGTGCAGAGAGCCGTCCACAGCTCCTGACCTGTGTGTGGACGGTCTCCAAGACAGATTAATTTCAACACGGCCTGGTTTCTTTGGGCACGTGATGCGACCAGAGGACCTTGGGGTAAAGAACCCTGCACTTTCCCTGCGGTTTTGAAGAGCGTTCGCTGAACCTGACAGCCACCGTCACCACCAGAGACATCCACCCAGCTCACCCAGTGAGCTGTCACAGAGATATAGCGGCCTTGGCCGTGCTTACTAGTCCATGTGTCGGTGGTCAGATGGACTTTTCCGGACAGAGATGCAGACAGTGCGCTTGAAATTTTAGGTGACACATGGCTGGCCAGGACAGGGATGGCTTTTCTGGCAAAGAAATGCCTACTCGGCATCTGGTCTTGGGGGCAGGCAAGGGCCATGATGTGGCGGAACCTATCTGTGTCCACCAGACGGAAAGGCAACATTTCCAAGGCCAAAAGCCTGGCAATGCCGACATTCAGGCATTTGGCTTTGGGATGGTTTGGGTTAAAGTGTTTCTTCTGCTCCCAAACCTGGAAGACAGAAGGCTGACTGCTAGACTGGCCACTGTACGGCATGCAGGTCGTCAAACTAGTAGAAGGAGAATGGGTAGGATGGGTCTCTGGTGGTGCTGGTGGTACTCGGGCGACGGTGGAGGCTGAAGCGGAGGCTGATCCCTGATCATGACTCTGAGAAACATGGGCAGCTGAGGAACGCTTGGTGGTGGCGGAGGAGAAGGAGGAGGAGGAGGCGAAGACAGAGTGTGAGGGGTTGGAAGCCCGGCATCGGTGTGGCCTTTTTTGGCCAAGTGTTGCCTCCATTTCAACTCATACATTCGCTGCATGTGACTAGACATGTTGGTGGTGGTTAACCACTTAAGGTTCTTGCCTCTACTGATGCGTTTATGGCAAAGACGGCATATGACATCGCTGGGTGAATCAGAGGCTTGCTCGAAAAAGGCCCAGGCTTGAGAGTTCCTGGAACTTTTTGACGCCGATAAGCGAGAAGCGGTGTTTCCGCTGATCGTGGCTGGCAGAATCATCTCAGCGGACTTCTGCAACCGCCCTCTCCCTTCTTGAGGCGGGACCCGTACTGACACTACCCCATCGTCTTCCTCCTCGTCCAGTGATGAAGCGCTCGCAAGCAAATTCTGCTGAAAAGACCACGTTGGATCCGCAATGTCATCATCATCATCATCAACAAAGGTGACCCTGACATTCTGCATCCAGGAGCTGCAGGCTACAAGCAAGAGGCAATGCAAGGCGTTGCCGACCGCCCGGAATTTTTGCCGATTGACCGGCTTCCTTCACCTCCTCAGATGGCATCAGTAACTGGGCGTCAGAGCAGACAAAATCATCCTCTTTGGCCAGTTGATCTTTGAACATGCCGTCTGTCCCCACCCGCATTTTGTAATCAAGGAGCACTTAAGAAAATGGATTATCCACAGTGGTGGGGAGTTGACATTTGGGCTGCCTTCGCTTCATGTTGGACGGATGCTGATGATGCTGATGACGACATTTGTGGCCGTGACTGGGAGGACGAGGAGGTAAGACTGCTGGATGCAGGTTGCATTAACCACTGAAGAAAAGATTGGCAACACTGTTCATTACTGAGATTCACAGGGCCCTGACGCAGCGATGACAGGCCTGACGGTCTTGCAACCGACGATCCGCTGGCATGCGTGTTGTCGACATCACTGGAAGGAGCACCTTCTCTCGTACCTCTACCACCATGTCCTACACCCCTCTTTGCTCGCTTACCACCTGCATTTTGCTCCATTGTCAGAAAGATAACAATTTAAGAAAGTATGGAAGAGTTTTTGACAGTCTCAGTTTTTGATGGCAAATCACAGCTATTCTTAAATCCCTCTAATTTCCTACAGCCAACTAGGATTAGAAACTTAAATGTTTCTAGCGAATACCTGTGAAATGCGGTCTGGTGGAAGAACCGTAAGATAAAATCAACAGTGTTCTTCCTTCAGTCCCAGGGATTTACAACTGCCCAGTAGGACTAGGAATTGATAGTTTTCAACAAACTATCATACAAGTGCGCTATCTGCGCCAAACTGAGATTCAGCGAGCGCAATAAAACTATTCAGAAGTTACACGGATGAGAAATTGCGTTTTTTGCAGCAATGACAAACAGAATTGTCGTACAACGTGGCTATTTGAAAAAAACTAAGGCTGCACCCCGTGCAATACAGCTATTTAAAAGTTATACTGATAACAAACGGTGGTTTTTGCACCAATGAAATACACCAACAGTAACTACAAAATTTCTGTATTCAAATTTAATTACAAGGTGGCTCTTTGAACAAAACTGGGATGCACCAAAGTAAAAAAAAACACCTATTTGGAATGTATACGGATAATAAAAGGTGGGTTTTGCACCTATGAAATACACCTGCAATTACTAGCAAATTTCTGTATGGGTCTTTCAACAAAACTGGGCTGCGCCAAAGTGAAAAACATATAATTAAATTGTGTACTGATAATAATAGGTGGTTTTTGCACCTATGAAATACACCTGCGGTGACTAGAAATGTTCTGTATCCTATTGTAAGCACAAAGTGGTTCTCTGAACAAAACTGGGCTGCGCCAAAGTGAAAAACATGTACCGTATTTTTCGGACTATAAGGCGCACCGGATTATAAGGCGCATTATCAATGAGCGCCTGTTAAGTCTTCTTGGTTCATATATAAGGCGCACTGGATTATAAGGCGCGGCACATTAAATGAAACAAAGCTCAGACCGCAAGCCAAGCTTCATTCAACACTTTCACAATAAGGCCTCGTTCACACGGCTTATTTTGGCACGGATTGGCTCAGTACTCAGCGCCAGATTTGCGCTTCAGTACGGCGCCAATCAGTCCCTGTCATTACGGTAATCCACTGCTCTCATAGAGAACAGTGGATTCCGTCGCTCCTCCCCGCTCGGCGAATCCGCCGCGGGGGGAGAAAGTGACATGCACATTATTTATGGCGCGTCCGCGCCGTAAATAATGCATTGTCTATGGGGCCGGGAGCGGCGCCCCCGCCGCACTCCGGCCCCGCCCCCGTCCCGCCCTTATTCACGGCGGATTTGTGAGCTCAATACGGCTCACAAATCCATCGGGAATAAGCCGTGTGAACACGGCCTTAGTGACACTTATTTGCAACTGATTTGTAACTGATTTCGGAACGTATTTACTATTGTAAATCAGTTGCAAATCAGTTGCAAATCAGTTACAAATCAGTGTCACTATACTAGCTGTACCTAATACGTTCTGAACAAAGCCTAAAAACCCAAGTGAAGAATTGATACATATATAAGGCGCATCGGACTATAAGGCGCACTTTCGATTTCTGAGAAAATCATAGGCTTTTATGTGCGCCTTATAGTCCGAAAAATACGGTAATTAAATTGTTTACTGATAATAATAGGTGGTTTTTGCACCTATGAAATACAACAGCAATTACTAGCAAATTTCTGAATGGTAATATAAGTACAAGATGGGTCCTTGAACAAAACTGGACTGCGCCAAAGTTAAAAACACGTAATTTAATTGTGTTCTGATAAGAATAGGTTGTTTTTGCACCTATGAAATACAACAGCAATTACTAGCTAATTTTTGTATGGTAATATAAGTACAAGATGGGTATTTTAACAAAACTGGGCTGCGCCAAAGTGAAAAACATGTAATTAAATTGTTTACTGAAAATAATAGGTGTTTTTTGCACCTATGAAATACACCTGCGGTGACTAGAAATTTTATGTATCATATTGTAAGTACAAAGTGGGTCTTTGAACAAAACTAGGCTGCGCCAAAGTGAAAAACACGTAATTAAATTGTGTATTGATAATAATAGGTGTTTTTTGCACCTATGAAATACACCAGCAATTACTAGCAAATTTCTGCATGGTAATATAAGTACAAGATGGGTCTTACAACAAAAATGGGCTGTGCCAAAGTGAAAAACACGTAATTAAATTGTGTACTGATAATAATAGGTGGTTTTTGCACCTATGAAATACAACAGCAATTACTAGCAAATTTCTGTGTGGCAATATAAGTACAAGATGGGTCCTTCAAAAAAATGGCCTGCGCCAAAGTGAACAAAACCTAATTAAATTGTGTACGGATAATAAAACCTGGTTTTTGCACCTATAAATACACCTGCGGTGACTAGAGAAGTTCTGCATCCTATTGTAAGTACAAAGTGGGTCTTTGAACAAAACTGAGCTGCGCCAAAGTGAAAAATACTTAATTAAATTGTGTACTGTTAATAATAGGTGGTTTTTGCACCTATGAAATACAACAACAATTACTAGCAAATTTTAGTATGGTAATATCCGTACAAGATGGGTCTTTTAACAAAAATGGCCTGCGCCAAAGTGAACAAAACCTAATTAAATCGTGTATGGATAATAAAACGTGTTTTTTGCACCTATAAATACATCTGCGGTGAGTAGAAAAGTTCTGTATCCTAAGTTCTGTATAAGTACAGGCTGCACAAAATAAAAGGTACTATTTCACTAAAAACTGGCAAAAAAAGCCATTTCAATACAGATTCAAAGCAGTCTGGACTACACAATATACACTCTCCTTTCAAAAGCCTGCCTGCCTGTGTTCCCCCGGAACACCCCCCCCCCCCCCACGCCGCAATACAGCGCTATTTGATTCTTTCAAACGCTCAGCCTAACTAGCTAAAAACTGAAATTCTCTAATCTACCTATGTTCTAATGTTCACAGCTAAAAGCATAGTTGTCTCTGTGAACAAAGAGAACTGTGTCGCTGAGCTGTATTCAGGGGAAAGCTGACAGACATCCTGCTCTTATGAGACACAGACACAGACTGATGCTAAACTGGAAGGGCTGTTCTATGTAAAATGAGGTCATGTGATTTTTACAGCCAATCACAACCATACACATCGCAGTCATGACGTCGCACACCCAGCTCACCCTGCTCTATTCTCTAAGCTGATTTGCTGGCCGCCAAAATGACAGGAAGCGCCGAAAATGCCGCAATATTAATAGATTAAGCGCAGATTCACACCTAAATTATCGCGTGATTGGAAAATTCCGATCAACCTAAAAACCGTGCCAATTTCAACTTTGTCGATTATAATCGCTCAACACTATCAATGGGTAACTAAGCCTGTTTGTGCTTTTATATACAGTAAAATAAACTGTGTTTTTAAAAGCCAAAGACGAGTAAATGTTTCCTGGTGATTTCTGTAGCACAATTTATATCCAAGGGTTATCTAAGCCTGTTTGTGCTTTCTTTTTCAGTTAAATACACGCCGTTTTTACACGCCACATACCAGTTAATTTTTTCCTGGTGATTTCTGTAGCATAATTTATATCCAAGGGTTACCCAAGCCTGTTAGTGGGTTCATTTGGAGTCAAAAAACAGGGTGTGTATTTATCATATACAGATATCTTCATTAAAAAGAGTCTGTACATTTTTGAACAAACAGTATGTCAGACAGAGAGGTGGCAGGCTCTTCACATGCGAGTGACAGTGGGACAAACATTCTTGGAGCAGGAATAGGTCTCAGCACAGCAAGGGGACTTCACACCAGGGGTCACTCGGTGCGACCAGAACTGCCGGTGTCATCTAGCGGCCGTGTGATGACCAGCAACCCAAGGGTTCTTGATTGGTTGACTAGGTCATCCACTTCCTTCTAGATCACATCTGACAACCCCAGCTAAGAGTCGGAGGCAACGTCAGACACAACCCTTAGTTGGCATGGCCCGGGAGTGGGTCAGCGGCCCTCACCTGTCCTCAACCCGGCTCTGTCCCATCCGGTTCTCTCAGCCAGAGATCTACTATGTGGTCTGGGCTCAGCGCCACTATAAAGTGAGGATGAACAATTTGAGGACAGTCAGCAGCTACTTGGCATCGAAGATGTAAGGCCGACATCCCCTGCTTCTTGCAGTAGGTGGAAAAGTATGGATGTGGAGAGCGGCATTAGAGCTCATCTTGTGAGGGTTCAGCCTCTGCATACCAAATACCGTTGAAGAGGACAGCAGTGAAGATCCAACAATAATCGATGATGATGTAGCTGACTGCACTTGGGAGCCGGGTGAAGCAAGGGCTTCATCATCGTGAGGAGAAGAGGGCGTCAGCTTTTGTGTCAGGCAGTGGCGCAGCCAGCAAGTGGGTAATGTGGCCGTGAGTCAGCAGGGTAGCAGCAGTGTGAGGTCGGGAGACAAATGGCCACAGGGTAGAAAACCCACTTCTCAGGTCCAAGAAAGCAGTGGCACAGGGGCTCAGCGAGGAAGCGGCGGTAGTAGTCACTCAGTGCGGAGCGTTGGCGGTAAAATCAGTACTCGGCGGTTTTGGCAGTTTTTTGCAAAGACACCGGAGGAGCCGAACATGGGTATATGTAGAATCTGTGGGCAGAAAGTGAAGCGTGGCCAGGGAGCTAACATTGGCACCACGGCCCTGCATCAACACATGCAGCGTCACCATCTGGTGGCCTGGGAGAAACGTGGCTCAGATGTGGTGGTCCATCCAGCCACCGCAGCAACAGCAGCAGCAGCGCCCAGTGGCACGCATGCCATTTCAGCCAGTCAAGGCTCCACCACCTCTGCAGAAGGGAGCTGTTTCTCTTTGCCATCATCTCCCAGTCTAGATGCTCCTGCTCCTCGCTACTCATGGCGCCAGCAGTCGTTCAACGAGGCGATTGCAAAGAGACAACAGTATGTGTCCAGTCAAGCTGACCGTGCTCCTGTCCAAGTTGTTGGTACTGCAGTCCCTCCCTTTCCAACTGGGGGACTCTGCACCGTTCAGAGAACTAATGTGCCGAGCCGAGGTGGAGAATTCCAAGCCATAATTTCTTTTCCAAAAAGGCAGTACCAGCCCTTCACAAATATGTAGAACAGAAGGTGGGCCAGTCCTTGAGCCTATCAGTATCTTCCAAGGTGCATGGCAGCACGGACATGTGGAGCTGTAACTACGGTCAGGGCCAGTACTTGTCCTTTAAGGCCAACTGGGTGAATGTGCTTCCTGCCCAGTCACCAACAACTTGGACAGGAGACGCCTCTTTCTCCTCCTTGTTGTCAAACTGCTGCTCCTGCACTAATGTCCGCCTCCTCCTCCTCCACCACCACCACCATCTCAGCCTCCACAAGTGCTGCTCCATCATACCACATGTGTAGGGCTCAGCGGTGTCACGCAGTGCTACACCTGGATTGCCTCGGCGAATGAAGTCACACAGGGGAGGAGATGCTCTGCGTCATGCAGCAAGAAATCTATGTGTGGCTCTCTCCGCGCCAACTGCAAATCGGAACCATGGTAACGGACAATGGGAGGAACATGGTGTCCACGCTGCTCCGAGGAGGGTTTGGTCCATGCGCCCTGCATGGCGCACGTGTTCAATCTGGTTGTGAAAAGGTTCCTGAAGTCTTCCATCGATCTTCAGAAGATTCTGAAAATGGCCAGGAAACTGTGCATGCACTTCATCCATTTCTACAAAGCCAGGCACACCCTCCTCAAGTTGCAGCGGCAGAACGGCCTCCCCCAACACACGCTGATATGCAATGTTTCCACCCGTTGGAATTCCAGCTTGCACATGTTGGACCGACTGCATGAACAGAGAAAGGCCATTAACGATTTTTTGATGTTCCTGGCGGACAGGAGTACTCCCCTGTGTAACTTTGATGTCAGCCAGTGGCAGCTCATGCGTGACACCTGCCGTTTGCTGAGGCCGTTTGAGGAGGTCACGTTATTTGTCAGTCGCCAGGATTACGGGATGAATAACGTCATTCCACTGCTTCATGTCCTGGAACAGATGCTGAAAAATCTGTCTGGGCAGGGGACTGGAGAACTGGCGACTACATCTCGCGGCCACATGAGTCCAGTGGGGACTGAACTGGAGGAGGAGGAGGAGGAGGACATTGGAGCACAAGCATTGTCTGGTGAAATGAGTGGATTTTCTACCCAGGTGAGAGGAGAGGAGGAGCAGCTGGAGGAGGTAGATGGAGATGAGGAAGACGAGGCAGATGACCCCCAAGCACCGTGGCAGTATACAGTGGAGATGGAGGAAGGGAGTCCCTCAGAGTCACTTGCGCACATGGCCCTCAGCATGCTGATTTGCCTGGCTAGTGACAGCCGAATAGTCACCATCCGGCAGAGGGATGACTTCCGGCTCTCAATCCTCTTGGACCCTCGCTACCGGTCCAAAATGGGAGCCTTTTTTCCAGCTGCTGAGAGTGAGGACAAACTCA
This sequence comes from Phyllomedusa bahiana, assembly GCA_025379985.1. Taxonomy (NCBI): domain Eukaryota; kingdom Metazoa; phylum Chordata; class Amphibia; order Anura; family Hylidae; genus Phyllomedusa; species Phyllomedusa bahiana. Next base: position 57,495 of record JAODAL010008687.1, on the reverse strand, counting down.
AATACTATAGGGAAATCCTCCGTAGTCAGTTGGCCGCTGCCTATGTGCAGCATGGTCCATCCTCTGACAGGTCTGACCAGAGGGGGTTCCTCAGCGCTCACGTACCACTGCCATGGCTGCTGTGTGAAGGTGGGGGGGGGTAGCAGCAGTACCAGCTCCATCAGCAGCAACCTAAGTATGGAGTCGCTGATGAGCAGCTTCCTTCACCCGCCTAATGAGGAGGGCACTCACCAGCAGCAGCAGTACCTGGAGCAGACCCTGAACCAACAGGTGGTGGCCCTACTTGGACAACATTCTGCCACCACAGGTAGAAGATCCGCTGGACTACTGGGCAGCCAAACTGGATGTGTGGCCGCAACTTGCCGAGTTTGCAGTGGAGAAGCTGTCCTGCCCAGCCAGTAGTGTGGCATCAGAGCTGGTGTTCAGTGCGGCGGGGCCCATCGTTACCACAAGGAGAACCCGCTTGTCCACCGTAAATGTGGAACGACTGACCTTTGTCAAGATGAATCAGGCGTGGATCGGCCAGGATTTCCTCACACCAATTAGGCGTCAGACTACATCAGCCATGACGCCTCACCCAAACTGTGAGAAATGAGTCTGGGTTCAAACTACCTGCCTCAGCCATTATTCTGATGCCGCCACCCGCCTGATGCCACACATCTGCTGACAGTTTCTCCATCTGCCACCAACCATCTTTACCAGGGACTGGTATTGCCACCCACCTCCACACTCTGTCATTGTGTCACTCTATGACCACATGCTACTGCTGCTGCTGTTGCTGGTGCTGTGACCTCCACACTGTGTCATTGTGCCACTCTCTGAGCTCATGCTGCTGCTGTTGTTGCTGCTGCCGTCACCTCCACACCCTGTCATTGTGCCACTATATAACCTCCTGCTGCTGCTGTTGCTGCTGCTGCTGTGACCTCCACGCTCTGTCATTGTGCCACTATGTGGCCTACTCCTGTTTGTGCCACCTCCACACTCTGTCATTGTCCAATTTATGACCTCATGCTGCTGCTGCTGCTGTTGCTGGTACTGTCGCCTCCACACTATGTCATTGTGCCACTCTCTGACCTCATGCTGATTCTGCTGTTGTTGCTGCTGCTGTCACCTCCAAACCTTGTCATTGTGCCACTCTATGACCTCATGCTGCTACTGTGGCTGCCGTCACCTAAACACTGTGTCATTGTGCCACTGTCTGACCTCATGCTGCTGCTGCCGTGATCTCCACACTCTGTCATTGTGCTACTGTCTGATCTCATGCTGCTGCTGTGGCTGCTGCCATGACCTCCACAGTCTGTCATTGTGCCACTGTCCTCAAAGCAACACAAAGCTCCGGGGCAGTAGAAGGGCAGTGGACGAGGCGGATGACCCCCAAGCACCATGGCAGTATACAGTGGAGATGGAGGCAGGGAGTCCCTCAGAATCACTTGCGCACATGGCCCGCAGCATGCTGATTTGCCTGATTAGTGACAGCCAAGTAGTCACCATCCGACAGAGGGATGACTTCTGGCTCTCCACCCTCTTGGACCCTCACTACCGGTCCAAAATGGGAGCCTTTTTTCCAGCTGTGGTAGTTTGAATCCAGTTTCTGCGTGACACCAGTTTGTTCAAATGCAGCATATGGAACTTAAACTGAAGGAGATCCTAGCTACAGGGATTGTTTTAGGTGCTTATTTTGCATTCGGTGCCATTAGTGATGGAATTTAGCACAAAACTGGAATGGGAAGCAAAAGCAAATTCTGCAAAACTGGCTTTGGATGAGCTTCTTCAGTATGAAGAATGTGAATCGAATGTCCAACTTACAGAAAGTAAAAACCGCCTCCGGGACTATGAAATAAATAATAATCTTTAGAGCCTATAGAGAAAGCGTTTCCTTGAGCCTCGTCTGTCATATCCGTGTCCTGTACCTCTTGCCTTCGTCCCTTGACTACGATCCTTGCCGGCTGTCCTGATCTTACACTTGATCCCGACGCCGAGTTTGCCTTACGATTGTGTACCTCGCTACACCTCGGCTGCCACCGCAAGCAAGTCATATCAGGGATAGCGATCTGGTACACTCCCGCCGCAGCAAGTCCATCCCGCTTTGCGGCGGGCTCTGGTGAAATGCGGGAACTACTTAGATTCCGCTCCCTGGTGTGGCTATTGCCATCGTCCCCTTACTGTGTTGCAATCTGTGCCGGCTTCAGGAACCTACTATTGTGTTTATTGACACTATTGTAAGATCTTCTGAGCCCTCAGTTTGTTTTTTTTCCAGCTGGGGCTGCCATGACTTTATCAGGCTGCATTCCCGCTTCAGTTTTTTGGTCAGTTTTGCCCCCGTAAGTGCCCAGGGAATTTTAGAGTGAAGTGATTGTAAGAGTGGCGGCAGTAATATGGGTGTCATACTAAAACACAGCATTGTATGAAGACAAAACCAAGTTCCCTCTGCATATTTAAGCATGGCACAATGTTCTGCAGCACCCTACAGGCTCTCTGCAGCCCGGAAAAAGCTGTTTTTAACGCGATTCGTCCCGGGTCGAAACGAATTTTGTCGGAAAATTCGGTGAACTCACAAATCTCCAATCCTTACCCTTCCATATTTGGTCCATGTCCACCATGGCTGCACAGCCTAGTGCTAGTTGATGCTTAATGTATGTTGAACCATCACCACTTAATTTATGGACATCTTTTGTTTTATTTCTTTACCTGCAAGGATTGGATAGGTTGTTACTGACATCTGTTGAGGATGTCATGTTAATAGTACCTTTAGAAAAATATCTACTTATATAATTGGTAAGGTGTTTAATACTTATTTCCTCAGTTAGTAACTTAGGGCCACATGTTTGAAAACTGCCTAGGTCTAAAACTCACTTTGTTGTCCATAGCCACCAATCAGAGCGCACCTTGCATTTCATATAGTTACATAATTACATAGTTTGTCAGGCCGAAAAAATACATACGTCCATCCAGTTCAGCCCATTTTGCTAAAGTTTTGCTAAAGTGTTGATCCAGAGGAAGGCAAAAATCCCCATGAGGTAGAAGCCAATTTTCCTCATGTTAGGGAAAAAATTCCGTCCTGACTCCAATCTGGCAATTAGAATAAATCCCTGTATCAACGAACCTTCTCCAGAATCCTAGTCTCTATAACTTGTTATATTATCACGCTCCAGAAATGCATCCAAGCCCTTTTTGAGCTCTGTTAGTGAATTCATCATGACAATTTCCTCTGGCAGAGAGTTCCACAGTCTTACTGCTCTAACAGTAAAGAATCCCTTTCTATGTTTATGTAGGAACTTTCGTTCCTCAAGACGTTGAGGATGCCCCCTTGTTCTAGATACAGTCCTGGGAATGAATAAATCTTTAGCGAGATCTCTATATTGGCCCTTAATATATTTAAACATATTTATTATGTCCCCCCAAAGCCGTCTTTTCTCTAAACTAAATAACCCTAACCTTGCTAATCTTTCTGGATATTGCAGTCCACCCAGTCCTTTTATTATTTTTGTTGCCCGCCTTTGTACCTGTTCATGTTCCACAATGTCTTTCCTGTGCACTGGTGCCCAAAACTGTACACAATATTGCATGTGTGGTCTAACCATTGATTTGTATAGTGGGAGAATAATGGTTCCATCATGTGCATCAATGCCCCTTTTAATACAACCCTGCTGCTGCCTGACACTGGATGCTACAGTTAAGTTTACTGTCCACCAGGATTCCCAAGTCCTTCTCCATGTCATTTTTACCCAGTATTTTTCCATTTAACATGTAATCATGTAATGGATTTTTCCTCCCCATGTGCATAACCTTGCATTTATTAGTGTTAAACATCATCTGCCACTACTTTGCCCTAGCCTCCAACCTATCCAGATCCCTCTCTAATAACACATTATCCTCTATTGTGTGGATGACTTTACAGAGATTAGTATCATCTGCAACGATCGATATTCTACTGTGCAATCCCTGTGTAAGATCATTTATGAAAATATAAAAGAGGATAGGGCCCAATACTGAGCTCTATGGTACCCCACTAGTAACAGCAATCCAGTCTGAGTATGTACCGTTAATTACCACCCTTTGTTTTCTATCAGTGAGCCAGTTGCTTACCCATTTGCACACATTTTCCCCCAGTCCAAGCATTCTCATTTTACTTACCAACCTTTTATGTGGAACAGTATCAAATGCTTTATAAAAATCTAAATATATGACATCTAGTGCCTCACCCCGATCAAGTCTGGAACTAACTTCCTCATAGAAGCTGATGAGATTAGTCTGACAGGACCGATCCTTCATAAACCCATGTTGGAACGGTGTTATACATTTATTTTCAGTGAGATGGTCCAGGATAGCATCTCTTGGAAAACCTTCTAGCATTTTCCCACAACACAGGTTAAACTTACCGGCCTATAATTTCCTGGATCACTTTTGACCCCTTTTTGAATGTAGTGCTCTGGAAAAATGAGAGGAGCACACTGATTGGTGTCTATGGGCAACAAAGTGAGTTTTAGACCTAGACAGTTTTCATACATGTGGCCCTTAGTTGTTTCATGTTGTTCACTACTAATTACTTACAATTGAAACCAGAAGTTTACATACACTATATAAAAAGACACAAATGCTTGTATTTCTCACTTTCTGACATGAAATCAGAATAAACCTTACCCGTTTTAGGTCAGTTAGGATTACCACAATTATTTCTAATTGCCAAATGGCAGAATAATGAGAGAGAGAATGTTTTAAAGCATTTTTATTACTTTCTGCGAAGTAAAAATTTTACATACATTAGCATAACTATGCCTTTAAAAAATTTGGAACAACTCATATGAGGAAGTTTTGTCTTTGGAAGCTTCTTTATTGGCAACATCTGAGTTAATTAGAAACACAACTGTGGATGTATTTTTTAATCACACCAGAAACACACAGTTCCTGTGTGTAACATCATGGGAAAGTCTAAAGAAATCAGCCAAGATATCAGGTAGAGAATTGTGGACTTGCACAAGTCTGGTTAATCCTTGGGTTTAATTTCCAGATACCTGAAGGTGCCTCATTTATCTGTATAAACAATTATACCCCAGTACAAGCACAATGGAAATATCTAGCCATCATACCGCTCAGGAAGGAGATGTATTCTGTGTCTCAGAGATGAATATGCTTTGTTCTGACATGTGCATATTAACCCAAGAACAAAAGCAAAAGACCTTGTGAGGATGCTGGAAGAAGATGGTAAGATTGTGTCATTATCCACAGTGAAACGAGTACTGTATCAACATGGGCTGAAAGGCCACTCTGCTGGGAAGAAGCCTTTACTCCAAAAGAAACATATAAAATCCAGATTAGTATTTGCAAATGCACACAGGAACAAAGACCTACATTTTTTTAAAACATGTCCTATGGTCTGAAGAAACTAAATTTAACTGTTTGGCCATAATGACCATTGTTACATTTGAAGGAAAAAGGGAGAAGCTTGTAAGCCTAAGAGCACCACCCGAACTGTGAAACACTGGGATGGCAGCATCATGTTGTGGGGTTGTTTTGCTGCAGGAAGGACTGGAGCACTTCAGAAAATAGATGGCATCATTAACATCTCAAGACATCAGCCAGGAAGCCTGGTTAGAAATGAGACTTCCAAATGGACAATGACCTGAAGCATACTGCCAAAGTGGTTACAAAGTGGCTTAAGAATAACCAAATCTATGTTTTGGAGTGGCCATCAAAAAACTTTCATTTCAATCCCATTGAAAATTTATTGGCAAAGCTGAAAAGGAAAGTGCGAGCAAGGCAACTTACAAACAACTTGTTGCACCAGTTCTGTCAGGAGGAATGGGCCAAAATTCCTACCAATTATTGTGAGAAGCTTGTGGAAGGATATCCAAAATGTTTGACCCAATTCATACAGTTTAAGGTCAATGCTTCCAAATCCATTTTATTCTTCATACTGTGTAATGTATCTCTAAGGCGATATCCGTTCCGTAATTACATTGAAAACCAGGCACTGCTTATCACCTGCCCAATACAATCCCAACATGGTGGTGGCAGTTTCATGCTATGGGGGTATTTATCGGCTGCAGCGACAGGACGACTGGTTGAAATTGAAGGAAAGATTAATGCAACCAAGTACAGAGATATCTTGGATGAAAACCTCTTCCAGAGTGCTCTAGACCTCGGACTGGGCCGTAGGTTCTTCTTCCAACAAGACAATGACCCTAAACACAGATAAAATAACAAACCAGTGACTTCAGAACCACTCTGTGCCCATTCCTGACTGGTCCAGCCAGAGCCCCGACCTAACCCAATTGAGCATCTCTGGAGAGACTTGAAAGTGGCTGTTCACCATCCAACCTGAGGGAACTGGAGAGGATCTGCAAGGAAGAATGGCAGAGGATCCCCAAATCCGGGGTGAAAAACTTGTTGCATCATTCCCAAGAAGACTCATGGCTGTACTAGCTCAAAAGGATGGTTCTACTCAATACTGATCAAAGGGTCTGAATACTTAAGACCATGTGATATTTCAGTTTTTCTTGTTTAATAAATTTGAAAAAAAGCTACATTTCTGTTTTTTTTCTTTAAAGATGGGGTGCAGAGTGTACATTAATCAGCAAAAAAAAAAACATTTTGGATCTTACCAAATAGCTGCAATGAAAAAAAAAGGGTGAGAAATGTAAAGGAGTCTGACTATTTTCCATACCTACTGTACACTAATTTGTAATCAAGATGAAGTGCTAGGGCTTCTGAGTCTCCTTCAATTAATTGCAGCAGGAAACTGGTGATAAACATAAATGATCTAAAATATATGATCCACCCAAATAATACAGTTCATATAAATAAAAATATATCAAAAGCTATAACACAAAGTGCTGAGTGCCAAACCACTAAATAATGGTTGTAGAGTTACCAAGTAACACTGCTACATAAAACCAGAATCAAAAGGCTAAAATTACCAATAATTCCTCTAAGACCAAATACCCCCACACCATGACCACATATCCCTACCACATAGTGTCTGAATAATACCACAACACCATGACCACATAGTGACTGAATAATACCACCACACTATGACCACATATCACCACCACATAGTGGCTGAATAATACCGCCACATCATAAGCACACATCATCACTATATAGAGACTGAATAATGCTGCCACAACATTAGTGAATATAAACCACAACACTTTGCACACATATATGTGATTACAGTTCAGGTACATTTAGTGACTCACAGGTAACGTTTCTCTGATGAGTCATTCACATTCCCTTCTCTTCTCCATCCAGTCCACACCTTCATGCCGACTTCTCCTGACAAATACTCGCCCATGCAGATTTGGACACAAATATCTTAGAATCTTCACTTTTCCATCACCTCTTTGCCTTTTCCCAACTCTGTACAAACTTCCCAACAACATGCCTTGGTGACCATTTTATAAAAGAAATGGATCCAGCCCTCATCCGACATAATCCAGGGGAGAAATCTGTAAAATACAGAAACACTAATCAGCATTTGGCCGACGGCTATTTATAATGCCTAGGGCAGCATGAATATTAAATATGCCCCATTGGATAGGTTGAACCCTATTTTAGATAGGTAGTTCCCTACATTAGGGACTTCAGGTAGGTGGGTAGGCAAGCAAGGTCCAAGTAAGATAGGCAAGCAAGCCAAAGGTAGATATGTAAATGGGTAAGGTTCCAGGTAGGTAAGTAGACTCTAAGTAGATAGGTAGGCCCCAAGCAGGTTGGTGGATAGGCCCAAGGTAGGAAGGTTGGTAGACCCTAGGTAGGTACCCCCCGGGAGGGAGGTTTGTAGGGCCCAAGTAGGTAGGCATTAGATAGGCCCCAAGTAGGTAGGTAGTAGATAGGCCACAGGTAGGAAGGCAACAGTTAGGCCCCAGATATTTAGGTAGTATGTTGCCTTCAGGTGGGTAGGTAGATTTCCCCAGTTAGGTATATAGATTGCACCAGGTAGTTAGATTGCCCCAGGTAGGTAGGTAGGTAGGTAGGTAGTAGTTAGATTGCCCCCAGCTAGTTAGATTGTCACCAAGTAGGTAGACCATCATCTTTATTTTGTGGGTCAGTAGAATTTCGTTGACACCAGATTTATAAAGAGTGTTTAATGTGTTTTACTAGTTTGTTCTTTGACCAATAACCTTTTTCAGTCAGCTAACATTTGTCATGGATAGGGTCTTATGGGGTTATGGTTTTTATTTGTATCAGTTTCCATTTTAGGGTACATATAACTTTTCAATCTTCAATTCCAATTGTATAGCAAAAATGAGGTGACTGACACAAAGACACAATTCAGAATTTTTTTATGGCAGTAACTTTTAAAAAAAATGTAGATTTAAATCTAAATTTAAAGTGATCGCTAGTACAATATACTATGGTACTTGTGTACTGCAGTATATTGTCATTCAAGCGATCTCCTATTAAATCTTGCCTGTTGCCACAATCAGCATAGGTAGGTAGCTAGGTTAGATAGGTAGCTCTTCAGTAGAGTAAACCATACGTCCTGCAAAACTTTCTGTAAATGTAAAACGTTGAACAGAAAGTTCTGCAGGAGGTAAACCAGACAGGAAAGTAAAGAGTTAAAACTAGTGTTGAGAGATTATTATCGACAAAGTTGAAATCGGCACGGTATTTACGTTGATCGGATTTTTTAGATCACACGATAATTTAGGAAAAAACTTCATAATCTTTTAAATACCGCCCCATTTTGGGCGCTTCCTGTCTTTTTGGTGGCCACAAATCAGCTTACAAAAGAGCAGGGGAGTTTTGTGTGTTCGCGTCATGATTTTGGGAGTGTATTTTGCGATTGGCGAAAAAATCACATGACCTCGTTTTAATAGAACAGCCCTTCCTGTTCGCCTCAGGCCCTCCAGGTCTCAGAGCAGTAGGACGTCGCCTGCCTCGTCCAAACACTCACAAACAGCCACAAAATTATTTTATTTTTTTCACAGAGACAGCTCTACTTTTAGTGTATCCTTTAGAACTTATTAATCAGAATTCGTTTTTAGTATTGGGCAGAAAATTTAAAGGACATCTCCCGGGCGAAAAGTCAGGGGGGGTAGCGGCCGGGCGAACACGACCTCATAAAGGATAGGGGATATTGACACCAAAACTTTTTTTTTACCTGAAAACCCTTTATTAGGATACAATCTTTTCTAGTAACGCAGGTCTTTTTGTTAGTGCAAACCCACTTTTATTCCAGTTCTTTTTCAATAGTTTTTTATTTTTCAATTTGCCCATCCACTGTTTTGATAGAGCCCCCTTTGCATTAAAAATTTGAATCCAGCAATTTTGTACCCCCACAGGTTGATAGTGCCAAAAAATTCCTTTTATTTCAGTAACATTCAGTACTTTTTTTTTTCCTTTGGCGCAGGCAGCGTTTTAAAACCATTGCAGTTAAATTTGAATCAGAACTTTTAGTACCACGGGTTACGAAAGGTGTCAAAAATCCCTTTAAATATCCGTAACTTTCAGACAGGTGTTTTTTTCACTTTTGGGTCATAAAGCTTTGTTGATAATCACTTTGCAATTTTGTTTTTATTTTAGGGATTTTAGAATACTGTGTTTTTCCCTCTTTTTAAAAAGAGACTTCCAAAAACCCTTCCAACCTTCTCAAATTTTATATTTCTGAAAAGGAGCAAATTTAGTGGAAGCGACAAAGAGGGGGGTAGGACATGGAGGTAGAGGGACGGGGAAAAGGTGCCCTTCCCGGATGGAAAAAACCGCATCCCGCGAATCATCATTGCAGGAAAACCCTCAGCCTGTCATCGCTGGGTCAGGCCCTGTGAATCTCAGTAACGAACACGACGCCAATCTGTTCTTCTGGTTTAAAGCAACCTCATCCAGCTTTTTACCTCCTCCCCCCCCCCATCACGGCCACAAATGTCGTCATCAGCATCCCCTTTCCCAAATGAAGCAGCCCCAAAAGTCAAACCCTGCCCACCCTGTGGAAATCCAATTTTTTGAACCTCTTGATGACAAAATGCGGTTTGGGTCAGAAGGCATGTTTAAAAAACAAAAGCCAAAGAGGATAAATTTTTTCTGATCTGACGCCCATTACTGAGCCATTAGAGAGGAGAGGGAAACCGGTCCCAATTTCAAAAATTCCGGGGAGCGGCAACCCTTCAGGCCCCCTTTTGTACCCGCACCCCCCGGATCAGAAGTCAGGAGCAAGCACCTGTGTTGAAGATATGGACGACATTTCGAATCCAACTCCTTTTTTTTTAGCAGAAATTTTCTTTCGAGGGTTCACACTGGACGAGGAGGAAACTGGGGGGGTGTCAGTACGGGTTCCCCCCAAAAAAAGGGAAGGGCGGTTTGCGAAATCCGCTGATAGATTTCCGCCAGCCACGTAGCGCAAACCCGCTCCTCGCTTTTCGCCCAAAAAGGTCCAGGACCTCTCAACCCGGGCCTTCTTTGAGCAAGCCCTGATTCACCCACGATGTCATATGCCGCCTTTGCCGTAAACGTATAAGTAGAGGCAAGAACCTTAAGGTGGTTAACCACCACCAAATGTCTAGTCACATGCAGCGAATGCATGAGTTGAAATGGAGGCAACACTTGGCCAAAAAAGGCCAAAACCGACGCCGGGCCTCCAACCACTGTCACACCACTTCCTCTGCCTCCTCCTCTCCTCCGCCACCACCAACGTTCCTCACTGGCCCACGTCTCTCAGAGTCATGATCAGGATCAGCCCCGCTTCAGCATCCACCTCGCCCGAGTACCACCAGCATCACCAGAGACCCATCCTACCCCTTCCCTTCCGCCAGTTTGACGACCTCCCATGCCGTACAGCAGCCAGTCTAGCAGCCACCTTCTGTCTTCCAGGTTTGGGAGCAAAGAAACACTTTAATCCAAACCATCCCAAAGCCAAAAGCCTGAATGTCGGCATTCCCAGGCTTTTGGCCTTGGAAATGTTGCCTTCCGCCCTTGTGGACACAGATGGGTTCCGCCACGTCAAGGCCCTTGCCTGCCCCAATCCCAGATCCGAGCAGGCATTTCTTTGCCAGAAAAGCCGTCCCGCCCTGGCCACCACGTGTCATCTAAAATTTCAAGTGCGTTTCTGCACCCGTGGCCGAAAAAGTCCATCCGACCACAGACACAGGGCCTAGTAAGCACGCCAAGGCTGCTATATCTCTGTGACCAGCTCACTGGGTGAGCTGGGTGGGATGTCTCTGGGGGTGAGGGGTGGCTCTCGGGCTCGGCGCACGCTCTTCAAAACCCCAGGATGGTGCGGGGCTCTTTCCCCCAAGGTCCTCTGGTGGCATCACGTGCCCAAGAAACCAGGGGCCGTGTTGAAATTAATCTGTCTTGGAGAAACCCTCCACAGACAGGTCAGAGCTGTGGACGGCTCTCCGCAACAGACCGAGCACTGGTGGGTGACAAAACCTTGTGCCACGCAAGGTGGTGTGCATAACGGCGAAATCTGCTGGCCGCCCTTAAGATCGGTAGGCTGGAGCACATCCCATTTCCGGCAAAATGCCCATGAACCTTGTCGTCCAAAATTTCTAAAGAGCTACCCGGGTCTGGACTGCCGCTGGGGAAAGGGCTCAAAGTCTAATTCGCACTTTCGCCGTTCGCACCCTGCTTCGTCCCGCCTGGCTCTTTTGCGCGCACCCGGGCCTCCCCGTCAACCTCTCTTTGTTGACTGGCAACACCGGAATTCCACCCCCACATGCTCCACGTTTGGGCACAGCGCAATCCATACGCAGTACAAGAACACATGGCCTGAAAGCAGGGGTGGGGACCCCCGGGGGTTTTGACCACCGAGAGTGGAGGCAGGTGAAAGAGCTTCCACCACCTTACCAGTTTTGAAAAACCACCAAAGGGTTTGCGGACAATGCCCTTCACATACTTGGGTGATTTTATTTTCGGGAACGTCATTGGACACTCTGAAAAACGGGTCCCCCACGAGGAGGGGGAGTTTGGACAAGATCGGACACAGAGAAATTTCTCCCTCGAATCCACAAGCCAACGTTTCTCAATTTTATGGGCTTCTTTAGGCTTTTCGGGTCCAGGGCTATGCAAAGGGGGCGCATCACTCTCAGGGTGCTCATCGAGGCAAGTCGGGGCTGTTTTGAAGCTGTGCCGGGGGAACGGAGGAAAAGGGGGGAGGAGGGGGAAATTTTTCCAAACACCGACACCGACTCCCTGCCTTGGAAAGGGGTGGCGCAATTTTGAGGCGGGGGGAAATGGGAAATCAGTTTGCTATGCCCCTCGACCCAGAGGCTTGGGAAATAAAGGCCCCTCTCACATGAGTCTTGGATGCTCCTTTTCCCCCAACATATCCCCGCATTAAGGCAGTTTTACAACTTTTTTACTGGGGCCACCCTCCGGATCCCCGGGACAAAACAAAACTAGCATTTTCCCTTTCCACCCACCCAAAATAGGAAAAAAATCAGAATTGGAACCTTGCTGTGATAAACTGAGACATTTTTCGCGCTTCAGTTCCCCAAAGTCACGGGGGAAACAACATCAGCGACGTACAGCATAGAGGCCAAGTAGGGGTAGCGCAGCAGGGGCAGCAGGCAAGGGGAAGAACCAAATGGGGACCTCTGGCAATCTTTATTTACCACCTCACCACCATGCAATGCGGCACAAAACCACCACAAACCAGCTTAAGATCAGGGCCGACTACTGCGTCTAAACACCGATGTTTTTGGGATGTGTCCGGACCCAATAGACTTCGGTACCAAAAATGGACGAATCCCCCGAGCTCACCCCCCACCATAGAGGTTTTGCCGCCCAGCCCCGTCAAATCTGACGACCTTCACACAGCTGGGGGAGTCATTCAGACAAACCACCGGGTTTTCCCACAGAAATGTGGATCGTTTACTTTCATCAAGATAATCACATGGATCTCTGATAAAGTGTGGCCCCAAATTTCCCGGGGTCACCGATTAGTTCCGGCTACTTCACTTCCTCTTTCAAAACAGAAAAGGTCCTCTTGAAAACTTTTTTTAAAGTGACATTTCTTATTTTGAAATTTTTTATTCTTTTCCCAACTTTCATTTTGCGGTTTTTGCCCTGATAGACAAAAAGACAGAAAGGTTTCATGAAAACACCGTATTCCCATTTACTCACTTTATCTTTAAAGTTTTCGCATTTTTCAGTGTTTTGGGGTCATGTTGCGGGGGGGATACAGCATAAAATGGTCCTTGGAACAAAAATTTGGCTTCTAAGGGGCTTTTTCTCCATCACAATTTTTAATATGGCTGAAAGACATTTTTAAAAATTTTTTTTGGGGTAAAAATTGCTGGAAACAGCTATAATAGGGTCCTTTGGAACAGAAATTGGCTTCAAATGCTTTTCTCCATCACAATTTTAAAATTTACAATTTTCAAAATAATATTTGTGAAAAGTCATTTTAAAATTTTTTTTGGGTCATGCGCTTTGAAAGCAAAAACCCAAACGGGTCCTATTAAAAAAAAAATGTTTTTTCAAAACAACATTTTGTTCTTCCCAAAATTGTAAAAAGGGCTCAGGGGGTCATTTTTTTAATTTTTGGGGAAAATTTGCTGTGAAAAGCAGCTATACTACAGGCCCCTAATAAAAAAAAAAGTTGTTTTTTAACGACATTGTTCTTCCCCAAAATTGTAAAGAGTGTTAAAGGGGTTTGGTCCCCAAAAACAGAATATTAGGACACTGTAATGGACACATTTTTGCAAAAGACTTGTTTTTGCAAGATGTTAACATGCTATCAACCCCGTATTGAGAAAACCCCAAATTTAAAAAAATTTAAAAAAAGAAACAAAGACAGGTGGATTCCATCCATTTAAAAAATGTTTTTTCTAAATAAACACTAAAAAATTTGATGTAAAAAAATACGGGAAAAAAAATTTTCCTCGAATTGTAGAAGGAGGACAGAAAACTGACCAGATGAAGTTTATTAAGGGGAAGGAATGGAGCACGACAAAACAAAGTACAAGACAATTTCCCCACATTTGGAAAAAAAAAAAAAGAATCCCAAAAAAAAAGGGCACCTGGTGGAACAGGACTTTAACCACCAGTATTACCAAGTGAAACTCAATTGGTCCGCACTCAAAACAGGGCGGCAAACCCAGGTTTTGACGGACCGGGGAAGGCTGGAGTCTTACCCACATTTCCCCCGCACTCTGCTTCAGCACCTGTTTTGTTGCTGCTCAAAAAGGCTTTTTTACCTGAAATAATGACGGAGCAGCCGGGCTCTCACCGCCCCCCACTGTAACTCCCCCCCGCTGCTAAAACCGCGTGAATAGATGACAGCGCTGCCTGGTCCCACCGCACCCACTGTAATCGGCAGCTGGACCTCCGTGTTAACAGATGGGTGACGGGAGCACTCCCACAGTTAGGGGCAATCAGGGGAGCTTTAAATTTTTCCCAAAAAATCAGATTTTTGAAAAAAGGGGATTTCTGTAGGTAATTGTCAAAAAGGGGCCAGGGCTGGACCAAATTGCACAATTTTAGGGGTTAAAATTTTCTGGGGCGGAGCACATGGGGTCGATCATTTGATCTCCAGGGCAGTCTGTCCCAATCAAATGAAAAAGGATTTGGGGGAAAAAGAAACCATTGAATTTATGGGTAATCATCTCAGAACCCGGGGGGCAAATATCTTCCCAACTAAAATTGTTTTGGGGAGATTAGGACATTTGTATTCTCAGGGGTCGGAGATCAACACATCTACATTGTAAAAAATACCTTTTAAAAACTCAGGAGGTGTATGTTGTAAAGTTATCACACTTGAAAAAAAACAAAAAGGTAATAATGAAAAACTAAAAATAAAACTTCCCTAAAAATTTTGTAAACAAAGCATTTACCAAAAAAAATACTAAATGAAGCACGACAAAAAGCATAGGGGGACTTTGTGACTGTGGGTCAAACAGGTTAGGGTCATGCTGTGGCCCGACAGTAAGTCATGCCATGAAACAAAAGGTGGTGAAAAAACCCTTTTTCCGGGACTTTTTAAATGTGGGGCTCATGCAGGTTTGGGGCTATGCTGTGGCCCAGACAGGATATCAAAAACCCGTGAAACTAAAATGGTGGTTTAAAGACCCATTTTCCCCACTTTTTAATCTGTGGTTAGACAGGTTTTTAAAGGGCATTCTGCGGACAGGACAAATGTTATGCCAGTTTAACTAAAATGGGGTTTTAAGACTCCTTTTCCCGGGACTTTTTTAATTTTGGTTCAGACAGTTAATTTTCAACTGCGGTTTCCCGGACAGGATACAAGCCCAGTTCAACAAAAAGGGGTTGAAAAACTCCTTTTCCCCGCACTTTTAACTGTGACCCGACAGGTTTTTTGGTCAACGCTACAGGACAATATTTAAAGTCCATTCAACTAAAAAGGTGGTCAAAGACTCCCTTTTTCCCCGCACTTTTTTAAATTTGGGGTCATGCAGGTTTTGGGCTCATCTGTGGCCCAGACAGGATATCAATGTCCGTTTAACTAAAATGGGGTTCAAAACTCCTTTTCCCAGCACTTTTTTAAACTGTGGGGCAGACAGGTTAAAAGGCATACGGGTACAGGGCAGATATAGTTAATGTCCATTCAACTAAAATGGGGTTGAAAACTCCTTTCCGCCCCTTTTTTAACGGGGTCAGCAGTTTTGGGCCAGCTGCATTCCAGGACAGGGATATTCAATGTCCATTCAAAAAAAATATGGTTTAAACCCCTTCTGCACTTTTTTAAATTTTGGTCATGCAGGGTTTAAGGGGCATGCTGGGTGCAAGACCAGGGATAGGAATGGGCGGAGTTTTTTTTCTTAGGCTTTTATAACCAAAGTGGGGGTTTGCCGATGTCACACCTTTGACTGTTGTGGATTTTTAATTCCCCTTCTCCACCCCGTTTTGGGGTAAAATGAAGGTTTGTTGCTCCCCAAAAACTTTAATGTCATCGCGATAATCATTATTGACTATCGGAAAATTTTTGATAATTCCGATATCGACTATCGACCCATGAATATCAACGAAACGCTCACACAATTAAAAACAGCAAACTATTTGTCCCCCTCACATGACTACAGTGTAACGGTGTGTTCCCCTCATCTGCTCCTGGGAGGTGGACGGCTGGGGTACCTCGGGGACACTTGCTGCTACGAGTTAATGCCTCCAGGAACACCAGCAAGCCCAGTTCACCCACTGCGCCCGGGGCCAGGGACCAAGGGAGGAGAAATGGTACCTTCCCTTTTTTTTTTTCCCTTTTGGCCCAGACTGCCATGATGACTTCTCCTGGCCATAACTTGTCTGTGCAGAATTTATTACATACACGTCTTAGAATCTTAGCTCCTTACGAAAGGGATTAAACCCCCATTAGTAGCCTATAGCCCCCCATCAAAGGAAGCTCTAATTCCCTCAGTTAGGTAGGGTTAGGTTCCCTCTTGTCTCACCGGGTAATTTTACAAAAGACTCTATTACAAATACTGCATTCCCCCCCATTTGGCGGTTAAAAAAATTCCCTCCCCGAGTTAGGGAAAAATATAAAAAAATTCCCTTTATTTAGGGAGCAAAAAACGCCAATAAAAAAAATAACAATAAACTCCCTTTTTTCCTTCCAGCCCAACACCTTCCTCTTCTGCCCAACACTGGTGGCGTGACATCACCCGCTTTAGCACCTGCCCCAATTTAAAATTTCAAATCCCCCACCCATATAATAACAGTAATATCAGCATCCAAAACAACATATATATTTGGGGACATATTACAACAAGTCATTGGGGTGGTTTACACCCCACACTTACACTACACAAGAAATTTAAAACCAAATTTAACAAATAATTACAGTAGCATATTACAGTACCTCCCCAAAAATCAAGAAAAACGAGTTTAGAAAAACTTTCAAATTCTTTACTTTAGCCATACCACATGCTGTCACAAAAGACCAAAAACCAAAAATCAGAAGAAAATTTGTTTTTAAAGAAAAATAACTACAAACATGATTTCCCCCCCAATATGCTGCCAATGCTGGCTTCGAAACAGTATTCTAAATGATTCAGCAATTAGGAATGGTAGCATATTGAAGCTGTGAAGAAAAACATTCATATGTGCAAGCACATCTTTTGTATGTTCTGAAATAATATAACTTACAGAACATAAACACTGTAAAACTATTTACATATACATTGTACAACTATGGCGTTTAGCCCCTTCCAGGACTCAAAAACATAAAATACATTGAAGGAATTTTTTTTAATCTCAAGCAATGCTTTTTGAGGTGTTGTCCAATTTATTAGAAAAAAAAATATGAAAAATGGTATAAAAAAAACTGTGCTTGCCTTTATTTATTCTGGTCTTTGTTTATAAGCGGTTGGCACGTGACCGTAAGAGACAATTATCGGCCTCAGCAATCACATGCTGTTCTATTGGCATCAAAGCTCAGTGATAAGAACCACAATGCCAATGGAATGGGATGTGACCGATGCTTGGCTGCAACAAACAAGTACCAGTCACTTTCAAACAAGGACCAAAGGACTACTAATGCTTCTATTCTAGATCGGTGGTAGATTAAAGAGTTGAGTATAGGTTTCTTTGATTTTTTTTTTTTGATGACCCTTTTAACATTTTTATAAGATGTAACTTCAGCGGCAACTATTGTTATACTATTTTTATTATTGTTTTTGTATAATAAATTAAATAACAAGTAGTGTTGAGCGATTATTATCGACAAAGTTGAAAATCGGCCGGTATTTACGTTGATCGGATTTTTTAGATCACGCGCATAATTTAGGTTAATATCTGTGCATAATCTATTAATATCGCGCATTTTCGGCGATTCCGGTCATTTTTGGCCGGCCAGCCAAAATCAGCTTACAGAATAGAGCAGGGTGAGATGTGGTGTGCGACCGTCATGACTGGGATAGTGTCTTCTGGTTTTTGCGATTGCTGGAATAAAATTCACATGATCCTCGTTTTACATAGAACTAGCCCTTCCTGTTCATGATCAGTGGTGTGTCAGTATCTCCAAAGCAGTAAGATGTGACGCTCTGCCTCTGTTGCACAACAGCTCAGCGAAATTATTCTATTTGTTCACAGAGAACAGCTCACTTTAGCTGTGATCTTTATGATCTCAGTTAGATCAGGATTTGCAGATTTTAGGTAGTTAGGCTGAGAATTTTAAAGGAGCATCTCTACCGCTGTAAAGTCCACAGGGGCAGCGGGGGGGGGGGGGTGGCGGACAAACACAGACAAGCTTCTTTAAAGAATATGGATATTGCTAATTGCAGACATTGCATTGCAAATAGCTTTATATTAAAGTTTACCTGTTGAAATTTTTTTATGTACTCTGGTTATTGGGGCACGCCCTGAACTTATATTGAGATACAGATCATTTCTAAAACTGGAGGTCTATTTGTTTAGGTGCAAAACTCTCACTTTGATTATCAGTATGCATTTCAGATAGGTGTGTTCTTTTTCATTTTTGCCCTGTTCGCTTTGTTGATAGAGGTTACCTTCAGTGTTGGTAGTTAAATTTGAATCCAGGCAATTTTGTAGTCACCACAGGTTGATAGAGGTGCCAAAATACCTTTGATTATCCGTATACATTTCAGATAGGTGTTTTTTGCACTTTTGCCCAGTCCAGATTTGTGATAGAGCACCTTGCAGTTAAATTTGATACAGTCAATTGTGTAGTCACCACAGGTGATTTGATAGGTAGCCAAAAATACCTTTTATTATCAGTATACATTTCAGATAGGTGTTTTTTTTTGCACTTTTGCCCTGTCCAGCTTTTGTTGATTGAGGTACCTTGCCAGTTAATTTGAATCCAGCAATTTTGTAGTCACCACAGGTTGATAGGTGCCAAAAATACCTTTTATTATCCGTTTATACCATTTTCAGATAGGTGTTTTTTGCACTTTGCCCAGTCCAGTTTGTTGATAGAGCCAACTTGCAGTTAAATTTGAATCCAGCAATTGTGTAGTCAAACAGGGTGAATTGATTGGTGCCAAAAAATACCTTTTATTATCCGGATACATATCAGATACGTGTTTTTAGCAATTTTGCCCAGTCCGATTTGTTGAAGAGACACTTCCAGTTAAATTTAAATCCAGCAATTGTGTAGTACACCCAAGGTTGAGATTGATAGGTGCAAAAATACCTTTTATTATCCGTATACATTTCAAGATACGGTTGTTTTTTGCACTTTTGCCTCTGTATGCTTTGTGATAGAGGACCTTGCAGTTAAATTTGAATCCAGCAATTTTTGTAGTCACACAGGGTGAATTGATAGGTGCCAAAAATACCTTTTATGATCCGTATACATTTCAGATAGTGTTTTTTGCACTTTTCCAGTCAAGCTTTGTTATAGAGGTAACTTGCAGGTTTAAATTTGACATCCAGCAATTGTGTAGTCGCACACAGGTTTATAGGTGCAAAAACACCTTTTATTTCCGTATAATTTCAGATACGTGTGTTTTGTACTATTGCCCAGTCCTGAATTTGTTGATAGAGCCACCTTTGCAGTTAATTTAAATCAAGCAATTGTGTAGACACATAGGTGGAATTGATAGGTGCAAAATATACCTTTTATTATCCGTATACATTTCAGATACGTGTTTTTTGCACTTTTGCCCGTCCAGCTTTGTTGATAGAGGCACCTTGCAGTTAAATTTGAAATCCAGCCAATTTTGTGGACCGTCACCACAGGTGAATTGATACGGTGCAAAAATAACTTTTTTATCCGTATTCAATTTCAGTTATGTGTTTTGTGCACACTTTTCCCCTGTCCAGCTTTGTTGATAGCACGGTTCCTTGCAGTTAAAATTTGAATCCCAGCAATTGTGTGTCCCACAGAGTTTTTAGGTGCAAAAAACACCTTTTATGATCCGTATACATTTCAGATACGTGGTTTTTTTGCACTTTTGCCAGTCCAGATTTGTGATAGAGCCACCTTGCAGTTAAATTTGAATCCAGCAATTGGTAGTCACCACAGGTGGGAATTGGATAGGTGCCAAAAAATACATTTATTATCCGTATACATTTAGTTACTTGTTTTTTGCATCTTTTGTCCAGTCAGATTTGTTGATAGAGCCACTTGCAGTTAATTTAAATCCAGGCAATTGTGTAGGTCAACCACAGGTGAATTGATAGGTGCCAAAAATACCTTTTATTATCGTCCTCCTCATTATACATCTTCAAATACGTGTTTTTTGCACTTTTCCCCAGTCAGCTTTGTTGCTAGCAGGTACCACTTGCAGTTAAATTTGAATCCAGCATTGTGTAGGTCACCACATGTTTGATAGTGCCACAAAATTACCTATATATTATCCGTATACATTTCAGATACGTGTTTTGCACTTTTTCCCCAGTCCAAATTTTGTTGTTAGATCCACCTTGCAGTTTAAATTTAATCCCAGCAATTGTGTAGTCACCAGAGTGAATTGATAGGTGCCAAAAAATACCTTTTATTATCGTAGACATTTCAGATACGTGTTTTTTTTTGCACTTTTGCCCAGTCCAGCTTTGTTGGGATAGAGGTACCTTGCAGTGTAAATTTGAATCAAGCAATTTTGATAGTCAACACAGGTGTTTTTGATAGGTGCTAAAATTTCCTTTTATTATCCGTTATACATTTAGATATGTTTTTTTGCCTCTGTTTCCCCAGTCCAGCTTTGTTGTAGAGGTACCTTGCAGTTAAATTTGGAATCCAGCAATTGTGTAGTCACCACAAGGTTTATAGGTGCCAAAAACACCTTTTATTAATCCGTATACAATTTCAGATAATGTTTTTTGCACTTTTGCCCAGTCCAGATTTTTGATAGAGCCACCTTGCAGTTAAACTTGAATCCAGCATTTGTGTAGTCACCACAGGGGAATTGATAGGTGCCAAAATACCATTTATTATCCGTATAAATTTCAGATATTTTTTTGCACTTTTGTCCAGTCCAGATTTGTTGATAGAGGCACCTAGCAGTTACAATTTAAATCCAGCAATTGTGTTAGTCACCACCAGGTGAATTGATTAGGTGCCAAAATACCTTTTATTATCCGTATACAATTTCAAAATACGTGTTTTTTGACTTTTCCCCAGTCCAGCTTTGTTGATAGAGGTACCTTGCCAGTTAAATTTGAATCCAGCGAATGTGTAGTACCACAGGTTGATAGGTGCAAATTTCCTTTTATTATCAGTATACATTCAGATAGTGTTTTTTTTTTTTGCACTTTTCCCCAGTCCAAAATATTTGTTGATAGAGCACCTTGCAGTTTAAATTTGAATCAGCAATTGTGTTGGTCACCACACCGGTGAATTGATTAGGTGCCAAAAATACCTTTTATTATCCTTATACATTCATATACGTGATTTTTGCACTTTTGCCGTTCCCAGAATTTATTGATTAGAGCACCTTGCAGTTTAAATTTGAATCCAGCATATTGTGTAGTAACCAAGGTTGATAGGTGACAAAAATACCTTTTATTCTCCGTATAACATTTCAGATGTATGTGTTTTTTGCACTTTTGCCCAAGGTTCCAGATTTGTTGATAGAGCCACCTTGGACAGTTAAATTTGAATCCTCAGCAATTTGTAGTAGTCACCACAGGTTGATAGTGCAAAAATACCTTTTATTATCGTATACATTTCAGATACGTGTTTTTTGCATTTTGCACAGTCCAGATTTATTGATTGAGCCACCTTGGCAGTTTAAATTGAATCCAGCATATGTGTAGTCAACCACAGGTTGTTGGTTGCAAAAAATTACCTTTTAATTATCGTATACATTTCGCAGATAAGTGTTTTTTGCACTTTGCCCCTTCCAGGACGCTTTCTGATTGATTGAGGTCCTTGCAGAGTTTCTGAATTTGAACTCCTCAGCAATTTTGTTGTCTCACTATCAGCTGGTGAATTGATCTATACGGTGCACACAATCAGTGTACCGTTTTATTAATGTCCGGTATACTTTTCAGTTAGGTCGTTTTTTGCACTTTTGCCCAGTTCCAGCTTGTTGATAGTAGGTTACCGTGTCAGTTAAAATTTGAATCCAGCAATTTTGTAGACACACAAGTGTGTATTGATAGGTGCCAAAAATCCGTTTATTATACGTTATACATTTCACGATACGTGTTTTTGCACTTTTCACAGTCCCAGCTTGTTGATAGTGGTACCTTGCAGTTTAAAATTTGAATCCAGCAATTGATTATTGTTGTCACCACAGGTTGGATAGGTGCCAAAATACCTTTTTTTATCCGTATTACATTTCAGATCACATCGTTTTTTGCACTTTTCCCGAGTCCCGCAAATTTGTTGATAGAGCACCTTGCAAGTTAAATTTGAAACCAGCAATTGTGTTATCACCACAGGGTGAATTGATAGTGCGCAAAAATACCATTTATTATCAGTATACATTTCAGTTAGGTGTTTTTTGCAACTTTTCCGAGTCCAAATATGTGATAGAGCCACCTTGCAGTTAAAATTTGGATCCACAATTGTGTTGTCACCACAGGTTGATAGGTGCCAAAAATACCTTTTATTATCCGTTATACTTATTCAGATACGTGTTTTTTGCACTTTCTGCCCAGGCAGATTTGTCTGATAGAGCACCTTGCAGTTAAATTTCAATACAGCAATTGTGTAGTCACCTAAGTTTGGTAGGTGCCAAAAATACCTTTTATTTTCCGTCATACATTTCAGTACTTGTTTTTTGCACTTTTGCCCAGTCCAGATTGTTGATAGAGCCACCTTGCAGTTAAATTTGAATCCAGCAATTGTGTATTCTCCAAGGTAAAATTGATAGGTGCCAAAAAACTTTTATTATCCTGTATACATTTCAGATACGTGTCTTTTTGAAACTTTTGCCTAGTCCAGATTTGTTGATGAGCACCTATTGCAGTTAAATTAGAAATCCAGCAATTGTTGTAGTCACCACAGAGTGAATTGAAGGTGCCAAAAAACCTTTTATTATCTGTATACATTTCAGATACGTGTTTTTTCACTTTTGCCAGTCCAGATTTGTTGTTAGACAACTTGACTGTTTAAAAATTTGAATACCTGCAATGTTGTTAGTCACGCCACAGGTGAATTGATAGGTGCAGAAATTACTTTTTATTATCCGTCATATACATTTCAGATACGTGTTTTTTTGAACTTTTGACCAGTACCAGATTTGTTGATAGAGCCACCTTGTCAGTAATAATTTCAATACTTCAATTTTATTTTGATTTGAGGGATTTGAGATAGCTGTGATTTGCATGTCTTTTAATAAGAAACGTTCCAAAATCTCTTCCATACGCTCTCATATTTTTATCTTTGTGAACATGGAGCGAAATGCTAGGTGGTAAGCCGAGCAAGGAGGGGGGTTAGGACATGGAGGTTAGAGGTACAAGAGAAGGTGGCACCTTCTAGTGCTGGCGACATCACGCAAGCCCTTCAGCGGATTGTCGGTTGCAGGATCTGTCAGGCCTGTCATCGCAGGGTCAGGGCCTGTGAATCTCGAGTAATGAAATCACCATCGCCCGAGTACACCTGCACCACCGAGACCCATCCAACCCCTTCTCCTCCGGCCAGTTTGATGACCTGCACGCTGTACAGAGGCCAGTCTTGCAGCCAGCTTCTGCTTCCAGGTTTTGGGACTAGAAGAAGAAGAAAAAAACTATCTAACCCAAACCATCCCAAAGCCAAAGCCTGAAATGTCGGCATTGCCAGGCTTTTGGCCTTAGAAATGTTTGCCCTTTCCGTCTGGAGGACACAGATCGGTCCGCCACATCATGGCACTTGCATGCCCCCAATACAGATGCCGAGCAGGCATTTCTTTGCAGAAATGTCGTCCGCCCTGGCCAGCAACGTGTCTCTAAAATTTCAGGCACGTTGTCTGCAACTGTGTCCGGAAAATTCCATCTCACCCACCGACACATGTTCTAGTTAGCACGGCCAAGGCCGGCTATATCTCTGTGACAGGGATCACGGGTGAGCGCGTTGGATGTCTCTGGGGGTGATGGTGGCTCTCGCTCGGCGCACGCTCTTCAACTGGCTGGGATAGGGCAGGGCTCTTTCCCACCCAAGGTCCTCTGGTGGCAAACGGGCCCAGAGAAACCTGGACGTGTTGAAATTAATCATGTCTTTTCTTCTTGGAGACGTCCACACACAGAGTTCAGGAGGACTAGTGGACGGCTCTCTGTAACGAGGACGTCCGAGCGCGGATGGGTGACAAGAACCTTGTGCCGGCAAAGTGGTGTGCGATAAACGGTTGTTGAAAAAACCTGGCCGCACTTAAGGATCGGTAGGGCTGGAGCACATCCCTTGCCTTGGCAATGTCATGAACCTCGTGTAGTCCAGAAATTCTAAAGCGATACGGGTACTGGACCGCCCTGCTGAAGAAGGCTCGAGGTCTGAGTTCGCACTTCCGGCGTTCGCAACCTGCTTCATGCCGCCTGGATGCGTTGCAGCGTAGCTTCGGCCTCCCCATCAACAAGTTCTCTATTGTTGACGTGGCAACCGCCTGTAATTCCACCCTCCACATGCTCCTGCGATTGTTGGGGAGCCAGCGCAATTGCATTACGCAGTAACGAAGTGACACTATGGCTTCCTGACAAGGCAGGGGTGCGGACCTCGGGGTGTTGAGCCACCAAGAGTGGTAGGACATGTGAAAGAGCCTGCACCATCTTGCCAGTTTTAGAGAAGCCACCAAAGGTCAGTGCGGAGGATGCCTTGTCAGCATGAAGCATTGTGGTGATCTTAGTTCTGACACGATCGTTTATACCAAACTGAAAATATCAGGTCCCGCCAGCGACGGAGGAGGAGACGGACACAGATGCGGGCACACGGAAGCCTTTCTCTCTGTCGAATCTCACAAGGCACAGACAGACTCTCACATTTTATCGGTATTCATTTAGGCAGTGGTTCGGGTGTCCAGGGCTAGTGCAAGGCAGCGCCTCAGCTCTCAGGGTGGCATATCTGACGGAAATTCGAGGGCGCTTGTGTTGAAGCTGTGTGGAGGAAGCGGAGGGAGGAGGAGGAGGTATTTCCTAGACACCGACGTTACCCGACGTCCTGCCTTGGAAAGAGGTTGTTGCGGAATTGAGCGGAGGACGGAAAAGGAAGATGAGCATGATGAGTTTGTAATGGCCCATCGAGACGAGGCTTGGGAAATCAAGGCTCCATCTCTCACATGTAGTGCTTGGATGCTCCATTTCCTCACAACTGGATCCTCGCATTGTAAGGCCATCAAAATGAAATACAGTTACTGGGTGGCCACCCTCTGGATCCCGGTACAAACACAGTGAAAATGCAGGAAATGGAGACCTTGCTGATTGATCAACTGGGAGTCATTGTTGCGTCTGCTTCACGTTCTCAAATGTCACGGTGGAAACAAACGTCAGCGACGTGACAGCTGTTAGAGTGCCATGCAGCCGTAGCGGAGCAGCAGCTCAGCAGGCATAGGGTGGCAGAAGACTAATGGGTGACCTCTGGCACATCTTTAGTTACCAACCTCACCAACGCATGCAATGCAGGGCCACACATCCAACCACACAGAGACCAGCTTATAAGATTATGGTGCACGACTATCTGCGTCTCAACCCAATGTTTTTGGATTGTGTTCCGGACCCAATAGACTTCTGGGTATCCAAAATGGATGAATTGAACCGAGCTCCTAGCTCGCCATAGAGGTGTTGTCTACTGCCCAGCAGCCACCGTCATATCTGATTGCAGGACCTTCAGCACTGCTCGGAGGAGTCAATACAGACTAAACGCATTCCAGCTTTCCAAGATATGTGATCGTATTGAACTTTCATCATGATTGAAATAGGCAATGGATCTCTGATGTTGTTGTGGCCCCAATTGCCGAGGCTCACCGATCAGTTGCCGGTCTACTTCACATTCCTCTTCAAAACAGGAAATGGTCCTCTTGAAAACTTTTTTCTTAAAATTATTCATTTTCTTATTGCAATTCTTTATTCTCTTTTCACAAACAGTTCATTATGGCCTGTTTGGCTGTGAGGGATGTAAAACGAAAGCAATGTTTCATGACAACACCGTATTCCATTACTACTTTATCTTTTTAGAAAAGTTTTCGGCATTAGTCAATGGTTTGAGGTCATGTGCTGTGAGTTTACAGCTATAATTATGGTCCTTTGGAACAGAAATGTGGCTTCTAAGTGGCATTTCTTCATCACAATTTTTAATAGTGGATGGAAGTCTTATATATAATTTTTGGGTCATGTGCAGTGAGATACCAGCTATAAATCTTGGTCCTTTTGAACAGAAATGTGCCTTCTAAGTGGCATTTTTCACCTCACAATTTTTAACTGTGGCTGAGGAAGGTCATTTTATAATTTTTTGAAGGCTCATGCTGTTTGAAATGCTGCAACACTACGGGTTCCTATGTATAAAAATTGTGGTTTCTAACAGACATTTGTATTCCAATTGTCCAAGTGGTCAAGGGTCTGCCTTGGAATTTTTGGGGGGCATTTTGCTGTGACATGCTGCTATTACTTACAGGTATCCCCTATTATAAAAAAAATGTTGTTTCCATAACATGAATTTGTTATTCACAATGTCAAAATCGTGGCTCAAGGGTTATGCTTTTAATTTTTGGGGGCATTTTGCTGTGGACATGCAGCTATACTAAAGGTTCTATTATAAAATAAATGTTGTTTTCTAACAGACTTTTCTTTCTTCCACAATTGTTCAAAAAAGTGGCTCATGGGTACATGTTTTGAATTTTTGGAGGCATTTGCTTTGAAATGCAGCTCAAGACTAAGGTCCTATTGTAAAAAATGTGGGTTTCTAACAGAATTTGTTTTCACAATTGTACAAGAGGTGTTTCAAGGTGATGGCGCTGTCAGAAAACTGGAATAGGTAGGGACACTGTTAATGGCACTTATTGCAAAGTTAGTGACTTGTTTTTGCAGATTTCTTTTTAACATAGCTAGCAATCCTGTATTGAGACAAACCCATTTAATACAATTAAATGAGAAACATGACATGGTGGGATTCCATACTATTTTAAAAATGTGTTTTCTAGAATTAAAATACTTACAAAACTATGCATGCTACAAAACAGCTGTTAAAAAATTCCTATGCATGGTAACCAAGGGAGTGTGTACTCGAAGACCTTGATTCAGTTCGTAGGTTAATCGTGAGTAATGGATATATGGAGCACGGACAGAGAACAAAGTACTGGGACAAATTACCTCCAGCACGTTGAGTAAAATGAGAAAAAGAATGCCAAGAAAAACAGGTCACCTGGGGTTGGGAACAGGAGAGTTATACAATCAGTATTTCAATGTGATTGATTCAATTGGTACCGCACTCATATGGAGGGTGAGCAAGCCGACACTACCCTTTGAGCGTCTTGAATGTAATGGTTACGAGGAAGGCTGGTGGTCCTCACTCACACTTCCGTACTCTGCTTCTAGCACGACTGTTTTCGTAGCCTGCGTAATTAACAAAAGGGGCAATTTTTTCCGTGTTAAATAGATCTGACGGTGCCAGCACTGGGCTACTCACCGCACCAACTGTAACTCAAGGGGCCCTCGGCAGCTGAACCTGCGTGGTTAATAGATGACAGACAGCATGTAGCCTTGGATTGGCTGATTCACCGCACCATACTGTTTTAAGTACTAGGCCCTGGCAGCCTGGGCACTTTCCGTGTTTAATAGTATGACAGACGCTAGCGCTGGGCTCCTCACAGCACCCAGCTGTATCGTTGGACCTTGAGCAAGATCGGACCTAAGTCGACTGTTAACAGCATGGGCTGACAGGCAGCTACATGGCTCTCACCGTTCAGGGGCAATGAGTACAGAGAAAGCTTCAAATTTCTCTTAAAAAAATCAAGATTTTTGAAAAAAGGTGATCTTCTGTTAGGTTAAGTAGTGTCAAAACGAAGGCACCACAGGGATGGAACACAACTTGCCACAATTTGAGGCTTAACATTTTTCTGGGGCTGGACTTACCGTCACTATGGTGGTAAACCTGGTCGCATCATTTGATCTCCAGGGGGAGTTGTACCTAAATAACTGAAGAAGGTTTGGTAGGGGAAAAATGAATAAACATTGATTTGATTAGGATGACTGCAAGTCATCAAGTAGCCAGTATATCTATCGTGGGCCTAATGTCTTCTTAGATATAGTGTTTTTGGGGACATTGATTAGGAATTTGATCATTCCTTAATGGGGTGTGTGACGACTTTAACACATCTACACCGGTGTAAAAAATACCTTTAACCCACATTACCCGCCACCGATATTTTTGTGAAAGCCAGTTTTGGGCCTCTTCTGACAGAGCCCCATTTTTTGAAATAGTCACAATGTGTCACTTTATGTGGAGTATAGCTTTTTGACACTTTTAAACCTATCCATGTGATTTAGAGAGTGTTTTACTGGGACACATTGTGCTTTAAAGTATAGTAAGAAATTTTGGTTACAAAAAATGCTTGTTTTTTGTGAAAATATCAAAGTATCGTGAATAAATTTGAATATTTTACCAAAATTCAAACTTCAAAAAATTTCATGCACTGAAAACTATGTGTGTGTGTATGTATTATTCCACTCAAAATTGTTTATAACTAGCCTCTACCTTATGTCTGCTGTAGTTTGGCATCATTTTTTTAAATGTTTTTTTTTTTTTTACGACATAGGGGGCATATTTAAAAATTTCCAATGTAGTAATTTTCAAATTTTCAAGAAAATTTGCAATATTACATTTTTTAGGGAACCGTCCTAGTTCTACGTTGACTTTGATCGACCTGTATGTTAGATACCCCATTATGGTCCTCTTCTATAGAAAACTACAACCTTAAAGTATTCAAAAACCGCTTTATGGAACGTTTATTAATGCATTAGGTGTTTCATACAGGGATAAAATTAAAGCTCAAAGTAGGAAAACTTCGTTAGTGTAATATTTCCAAAATTTCAACTTTTTTTGCCCCAGATTTTCTATTTTTTTTTCTTTACTTATATTCACAAGAGGCAATTAACATAAGTATAATGTGAATTAGGGTAATGGCAACTTAATATTGTTTCCCCTAGATTCTGCTGTTTTCAGAGATATCCCACATATCCGTGGCCCCTAGATGCTTTTTATTGGAGCTCTTCCAACATGCCCAACCAGAATAGGAGCCGTAAGCTCCCAAGGCAAACTATATGGACCTGCCGGTAGCCGGGGTCTCTATTTTCCTTTCTGCGATTTTTATTTCTAGGTGGCCATTTCAGGTTTTATTTGCGGAACAACATTAGTTGCTTAAACTTATTATAAATGCCCCTAAAAATTACCATATTGGACAAACTATACCCCTTATATTAAAGGAATACTATACAGGGGTGTTGTGTGCTATATGAACCCAAAGGTGGTTTTCACAAAATTTTTTTGCGTAACACTGGAGCCTGTCGAAAAATGAATAATTAAATTTTATTTTCCATAAGTAATCTGCAATTTTAGTTGAAAAAATGGTTTAATATTTTATTCACAAGGCCTTTCCTGGTTAGAAAAATAGGTACCCAAACTGTGTTACGCACCACTTTGGCATTCCAGTTCGATTCCAGGCAATAGTTTACCGACGTAACATATTGTGTGCGGAGTGTAAAAGCTAGTTCTGTGGGGTGCTTTCACCGGGCAGGGCGTAATAAAGTGCAATAAAGGGGAGGTGTGTGAACCCGGCCCCCCCCCCCTATTTTGGCTTTGGTGTGGGTGTGTTTATGCAGAGGAGATTTGTTGTTGCGGTGCGGTCCAGAGTGTACGCATGTTCTTCAAATATTGTCTTCCCCATGAAGTGTTACCAGATGACCCAGGGTGAAAACCTTCATGATTAGCCAGGAGCCCATCATTTGCGGTAGTTAATGCACGACACTACTACTTTGTTATGATCTCGGTAGGTGTTAAACCTGTGCGCATTTCACCGATTTTAGATGACTATTTTGGAACTGCGGGCCAAAGGTGTGTACATTTTTTTTTTTTATTTGACAATTTGGTGCTATGAAACAAATGCGGGGGACAAACGCAGGTACTCCTCCACCAATAGTTCTTCTGGTGGGTCTGTACATTTTCAGCGGTTCACCGGTTTTTGCGTTATTTATGATGATAGGATATCTTTACTTATGAGGTGGTCTATGTCCTACATATTGCGACTTATGATATAGATCTTTTATATAAGTTTTTTTTTGTTTTTATTACTTTTACGACTAATAGAAAAGGTCTAGACTTGTAAAAAATTGAGGCCCTCATCATGCAATCACTTGGCTCGATATCTTATTCCGCATCATGCTCAGGTTTGATATTAATTTTTATCCCCTGAATGAACCATATTCTTGTGGGGAAACACGTCGGTGGATTAGTGCTGTGCTGGTACTTTATGTCATCATGTCCCAAGCTTGTAATGTATAATATAATTTAGTAGTCGTAAGGGGTGAGTTAAGTCGACCATATAGAGAGGAAGGACTGGGGTCACCCTTTGATCTGTTGGGGGACGTGGAGCGTGCATCTATTGAGATGTCCATAGGTACTCAGTATAGTATAGCGCACTAGTGACTTTGTGATCTTATTTATATGGTTACTATATCTGGTACAATTGCGGTGGGCAATCGGAGTCTACTGTGCGAAGGTACTTCAGATACCGTGAGTTTATGACCACATTTTTGCACACACATTTTCTCCATACTTTAGGGGCTCACTTCTCCCTGCTAATAGGCTTATTTTGGTTACAATAGTCTTTTTTGCCTGTGCTCGTGCATTAGCTAGCACATTGGGTCAACGTTGTTCCTGTATATTAGGGTAGCTGATTACACCAGTCACGGATGGTACATTGATATATCATAATTACATGTTGATATTTGTATAAGTGGCTAGTATGTGTAGAGGCCCATTGTTGTAAATATAAAGATAATTTTTTATTAACTGAATCATCTATTAAAGTTTTTGTTTTAGAGAATTTTCTTTTGATAACTGTGACGACGGGTTTTCTTATATACCTTTTAATATCTATCTTTTGTTCTGTAAGTTTGTCCTTGTTCTGATAGCAAATTAACTTTTCATCCACTGTTTTCTGCTATAACGGAAAGCTGATTTGGGCTTGTTTTTTGTGGGATGAGGGTTGAACGTTTTATTAGTAACCATTATGCGGGTGGCTACTTTTTTTATTAAGGTTTTTTGTCGACGGGATTTTGACATCAACACGTAATACAACATTCTCTGGTAGTGTTTTTTATTTTATTTTTACAGCGGTCACCGTGCAGTATAGTGACAGCTAGTAATTACTCAGCAGGTCCGATACGATTTTTACAGCCGATAACCCATTTGTAGTTTTTTTATGTTTTACTGCTTTTACACTAATAAAAACACTTTTATTCAAAAAGGAAAAAAACACGTTTTTGCATCGCATAGTCTGAGAGCCATATAAACTTTTTTTATTTTGTTTGTTGTACGATTGTTTGTAGAGGGCTTGTTTTTTGCGGGATGAGTTGAGCGTTTTTATTTTGGTATTATTTTTGGGGGGGACAAGACTTTTTGATCAGTTTTAAATCCGTTTTTTGGAAGCAGCGGTGAGGAAAAATACTGCACTCCTACGTCCCCCCTCCCCCGCCCCCCCCCTCCCCCCCCCCCCCTCCCCCCCCCCCCCCCCCCCCCCCCCCCCCCCCCCCCGATCTCTCTTTATTTTTACTTTTAACAGCGCCCCCCTTCACGTTGCAGTATCCAATGACCAGTACCCCCCCCCCCTACCCCCCCCCCCCCCCCCCCCTCCCCCCCCCCCTCCCAACCTCCCCCCTCACCTCCCCCACTCCCACACCCCCCCTGTGGTCTCGATCTTTAAGATTACGGCTGGAGTATCCCCTATTTATATAGTTTTTTTTTTTAAAAATTTGAAGCACTTTTAAAAAAAATAGTACGTTTTTTATTGTGTTAAATATTATTTATGCAATCGATGTTGTTGAGACCATCAACTTTTTTTTTTTACGGTATATACAGAGCACGTGTAAGGACTTTTTCTTTTGCTGGAGTATGAACGACGTTTTAATTGGTATCATCCATTTGGCATTTATATGAGTTTTTGATTGGCGTATTTATTCCATTTTATGTGATTTAGGATGTACAAAGAATGCATTTCTGTGACCCCTGTTTCTTGTTTTGTTTTCTTACGCGGCTTACACCCGTACGGACCGTTTAGTTACGTGACATGAATCTGTTAGGGTGGGTCTAGTTAAGAATGCGGCTTGGATACCAAATTTGGGTACTTTATTTATTTTTTGATTCTAATTGTTTGGGGCGATGCGCCGTTTGTTAGTGGAACAGGGCAGAGTGTACATGGTTTAATTTTATTTTTTTCGTGTTTGTGTTTTACATTTTATACTTTTTTTTTTACTTTTTTCACATGTTTTTTACTTTTATCCACCAGTGAGGATTTGTAACAGCAAATCCTCACTGCCGGTCGGGAACAGCAATTCATTAGATTGCTTGTTCGAAAAGGCGATCTGTTGAACAGCGGTACTGCTGTGCAGAGGTCGCCCATCGCATACTAGTGGACACATCATCGCCCACATGCATTGTGGGCATGGTGCGTCACCAGAAACTGTACCCAGGATGCATTTAGAACAGCATTCGGGGAGTACGGTAGGGTGACGGTGTCTTACATTTAATATACGAGCGACGCGGTTTTACTGTGCTCGCTGCGTCTCGACGATTGTAGGATGGTGAGCTCACTCCTTCATGCCCTGCGGCTTCATTATTGCGCGCCATGACATGGCCTGCAGGTACATGTTGCGTTTTTCACCCGTGGCCGGAGCCTCACTCCGACCGGACCGCGGTCGGAGATGACGGCATGAAGCCGCATGTCCGCAAGGCCATCCAACCACCGCCCTTCACCTATGCAAGGCGATCGCCAGGGCGTATGCATACGTTCCATTTTAGCGGAGAACAAGTCACTTCCCACTAGGGCGTATGCATACGCCCAATGTCGGGAAAGGGTTAAAAACTGCAGGGAGGGGTGTATGTTGTATGTTATTACACTTGAAAAAAAAGCAAACTGATAATAATGTAAAACTATAAATAAAACTTCCCTAAATAAATTCTGTAAACAAATGTCAGTTCCCAAAAAATATACTAAATGACAGTCACTGTACAAAATAGCATAGTGCCACTTTGTGATCTGTGGATCAAACAGGTCTAAGGGTCATGCTGTGTTACAGGACAGGTATAGTCTATGTCCTGTGAAACTAAAATGGTGGTTGAAAGACTCCTTTTTCTGGCACTTTTTAATCTGTGGGTCATGCAGGTTTGGGGCTCATGCTGTGGCTCAGGACAGGGATAGTCTATGTCCAGTGAAACTAAAATGGTGGTTCAAAGACTCCTTTTTCCGGCACTTTTTAATCTGTGGGTCAGACAGGTTTGATGGTCATACTGTGGTCCAGGACAGGTATAGTCAATGTCCAGTGAAACTAAAATGGTGGTTGAAAGACTCCTATTTCCGGCACTTTTTAATCTGTGGGTCAGACAGGTTTAATGGTCATTCTGCGGTACAGGACAGATATAGTCAATGTCCAGTTCAACTAAAATGGTGGTTCAAAGACTCCTTTTTGCGGCACTTTTTAAATGTGGGGGTCATGCAGGTTTGGGGCTCATGCTGTGGCCCAGGACAGGTATAGTCAATGTCCAGTTCAACTAAAATGGTAGTTCAAAGACTCCTTTTTACGGCACTTTTAATCGGTGGGTCAGACAGGTTTAATGGTCATACTGTGGTACAGAACAGGTATAGTCAATGTCCAGTTCAACTA
Organism: Phyllomedusa bahiana; assembly: GCA_025379985.1. Classification (NCBI taxonomy): domain Eukaryota; kingdom Metazoa; phylum Chordata; class Amphibia; order Anura; family Hylidae; genus Phyllomedusa; species Phyllomedusa bahiana. The sequence goes on along the minus strand of JAODAL010008687.1, from coordinate 23,850 downwards.
AAATGGTGGTTGAAAGACTCCTTTTCCCAGCACTTTTTAATCTGTGGGTCAGACAGGTTTAATGGTCATACTGCGGTACAGGACAGATATAGTTAATGTCCAGTTCAACTAAAATGGTGGTTCAAAGACTCCTTTTCCCGACACTTTTTAATTTGGGGGTCAGACAGGTTTAATGGTCATACTGCGGTCCAGGACAGGTATAGTCAATGTCCAGTTCAACTAAAATGGTGGTTGAAAGACTCCTTTTCCCAGAACGTTTTAATCGGTGGGTCAGACAGGTTTAATGGTCATACTTTGGGACAGAACAGGTATAGTGAATGTCCAGTTCAACTAAAATGGTGGTTGAAAGACTCCTTTTCCCAGCACTTTTTAATCTGTGGGCCAGACAGGTTTAATGGTCATACTGCGGTACAGGACAGATATAGTTAATGTCCAGTTCAACTAAAATGGTGGTTGAAAGACTCCTTTTTCCGGCACTTTTTAATCTGGGGTCATGCAGGTTTGGGGCTCATGCTGCGTTCCAGGACAGGGATATTCAATGTCCAGTTCAAGTAAAATGATGGTTCAAATCATACTGCCTTCTGGCACTTTTTAATTTGTGGGTCATGCAGGTTTAAGGTTCCTGCTGTGTTGCAAGAAAGGGATAGTGAATGGTCTGTGAGTTTTTTTCTTTTATAACCTAAGTGTGTTGCCTAAGATGTAGCACGTATCCATTTGACTGTTGTGGATGTTAATTCCAGCTTCTCCATCCCTGTTTAGGTTTAAGAATGAAGGTGTTGTTCCTCTCCCATAGATAATGGTCATCGGCGATAATCTATTATCGACTATCGGATATCTTATTGATAATTGCCGATATCGACTATCGACCCGATGACGATAGTCAACGTAATCGCTCATCACTAATAACAAGCAATAAACTTAAAGAAATAAAAAACACAGAAACACACATTGTACATCTATATTTTGATATCTCCCATATTTAAAATAAAGCAGCAAACAATTGAACTGTTTGTACTAAAATGTTGATATACTGCATGACTTTCAAGACCAGACAGTAATACATTCCAAAATACCAGCAAAAAAGAGAAAAGAAATCCCTTTTGCTGTCTCCTGCATTAAAATCATTTGCAGAGCTATGACACTGGAGTCATATTTATCTGTCTTTTCCCTTGGCTGCATCCATTCATCAACTCTTCATTCCTGTTTTGCAGCATCTTGCCAGATATTCCATCGTGTTCATCAAGTGAAGAGTCTCATCAGAATCACAATCTGCTCAACTTCTTAATGGTCTTTAGTGATTTTGTTAAGAAGAGATTAAAGATTTTGCTTAACCAACATTTCCAAAAGCTTCCCTAACAAAAGAAAGGTGAGCATGAATGCAGTGAACATAACAATGAGCTTTGTGCATTACAGTGGTCATGATGAATTTCTTTTATCTTCCCGTAATTATGATGCTTTTACCCAAGATATTTTATTAGCACACAGTCCATTTTATGAAAAAGGAAAGAGGTATGTTGAATGGAAAAGATGTAGCATGAAAAGGACAAGCAGAAACAATTAAGTTATAAAAAAAAAAGTTTCATAACAGTAATTTCAGTTGTGTCTTTAAAAATTGTCACTTTGCATCCACTGCATGTGAATCAAAATGACAAAATAAAATGTAATGAATTCTGCACACATCGTCCAGACTGCATTACTTGCTATATTTTATGGCTTCTGCATAAATAAAGTCATACATAGTGTATTCATATAGTTGTCCTCATTTAGACACTGTGGCCTAAATATAGTATGCTTATTTTGACTAGCCATGGGTGACCGCATAGCTATATAAGAAATTTGATGGTTCCATAATAAAAAAAAATGAAATAACTATTCCATAAGTCCAGATGTAGCAGAGAATTGCTGGTTCTGATTTCGCCATTAGTCTGATGTCATTTTACAATATGCCTGTGTTACATACAAATTTTGTTTTGAATTTTGCTGCCAAAATTTGTTAGGCAAAAATGAACAGATTTTCTGCAGCAAAACAGCCATGCTAATGACTTTTATTTTATTTAAGTTAGTATTTTTTTTCTTCCTTGTGCAAATGGATTTTAAAAACCACAGTAATATGTATGAAATAATTATATTATTATTATTATTATTATTATTATTATTATTAGTTCATATTATATTGTAAATTGTCACAAAAAATGTAAATATAGTAACCAAAAAAACTGTTATTTCATCTGGCAGGATATTTCAATTTAGTTTGTTTGGCATTTAGATCCTGAATTTCACTATAAGGTTGTGTAAACTGCCGCAGTTGCATCTGCAGTTATAAAAGTAATAGAACGCTAGAAAAAAATGGAAGAAATAAGATCTAGGAGTTACCCTTAAAGAAGTTTTCTCACCATACTGTTTCACTGAGTCACAAGCAGCTGTTCATCCTCTATCTAATTGAGCTGTTGGTGTTTCTGTAGCAGTCATTAGCATATTTAGTTTCTCTGTAGCTAACTGAGACATTACAAAAGATATAAGTGCATGAGATGTTATCTTCAGTAAAAAAAAAAGTTACAAGAGCTCTGAGGAGTGAAAACATTTGCTTATCTGCAAACAACAGCTAATCTTCTAAGAGATAAAGGGCCACATGTATGAAAACTGTCTAGGTCTAAGGCTTCATTTATTGCCCATAGCTACCAAGCAGATCTACCCTGTCATTTCATATAGTGCTTTGAGAAAATTAAAGAGGACCTCTGATTGGTTGCTATGGGCAACAAATATAATCTTAGACCTAGACAGTTTTCATACATGCCCCCCACAGAGTCCACTCCAGAGTGAGCGCCAACTATGTTGATGTCACTCTCTGCTCTCTGGCTAATTGGAATGGAAGATTATGGACGTAACCAGGGAAACCTGTGTGCACTTAGAGCAGATAAAATCTCTCTTATCTGAGGACCAAGGTAAAATCAAAAGACTAATGTATTTAGAAAAATTGGCTATCCCTATGTGTTGAAAGCTAACCTTTGTAGTAAGAAACTCCCTTTAATTAATACATAATTTATTTTTAAGCCAATGGGTGTGTATTGTCTGCTGTAATCTCAAGTATTGCTTAACTAGCAGGTTACTTTACTGAATATGTATATTCTGTAAAATGCAAGTTTACTTTTGGTTTGCTTTGTATTAAACCCTTCCAACTCCAATGACATTTATTTATGTTGTATTTATTTTTGTATTCCTGCTTTTTAACAATCATAACTTTTGTTATTTATGTGTCTTCATAGCTATATGAGGACTTTTTTTTTTGTAGGGTCGGTGATGGCTGATTAAGTCCTATATCTGCATCTTCCTTATCTTGCAATACGGAAGCCTAAAAACGGCTTCCAGGTTTCCTGTGACATTATTACGTCCGGCCGCAGGCATAGGGATTGGCAGTTGGAAATACAAAGCAGTACAGTGATGTACTGCTGTGTATTCTTACAGTGATTTGCAGATCACTGAGTCAAGTCCCATATGGAAACATGTAAAAAAAAAAAAAGATTTACAAGAAGGGTTGTTGATCCAGGGATTTATTCTAATTGCTAAATTGCCAGTCATTGAGGATTATTTTTTCTCCTGAAATAATTACAATTGACTTCTACCTCCTGGGGTTTTTGCCTTCCTCTGGATCAAAACTATAGCAAAATAGGCTGAACTGGATGGACATCAGACTTTTTTCAGCCTTACAAACAATGTAACTATGTAACAATATTGCAATTTTTGTTGATTCGAGAGCGTAAAAAATGGAATAAAAAGTGATCAAATAGTTGTATAAACACCAACATGGTACCAATGAAAAGTACACGTTATCTCGCAAAAAAAAAAAACTTAACACAGCTCCATATACAGAAAAATAAAAAAGTTATGGCTAAAAAAATACATTGATACATAAGCAGTGTTTTATGCAATGAAAACAATTTTTTTAACTGCTACAACATAAAAAAACTTTATAAATTAGGTACTGTTATAATCGTGTCACACCATAGAGAAAAATAGTCTCCAAAAAAATGGGAATCGTGCAAGAGAACAGAGAGTGACTTTTGATCACTATATTTACTATTTTGCCATAGGCAAACAAACTCTATCAGTTCTCTATCTATAAAACATTAAAACTTAACTTTTATTATGTATAACTCTTAACCTCTATACACACTATTTAAAAACCTGATTTCTAACCTCACCATTTAACCCTTTTTACTTCTGAAGGAAGGAATAGTTCCTTTTCTATTATCAAGTCTAGTGGAGCATCACCAATTAACAGGAAAGCCTTATATATACAGCAATTTACAAACCCCAGTAAGGGATCCCTGAAGTGTCACCCGCTGCAGAGGGTGTCACAAGGGGGCGTTAGTGGTTTTGTGTCCATTCGATTAGGGACGACTGCCTAAGTAGGAGGCTTGGGATCCCTTACTGTGGTTAGTAAATTGCTGTATATATAAGGCTTTCCTGTTAATGGATGGTGCTCCACCAGACCTGATAATAGAAAAGGAGCTATTCCTTCCTTCAGAAGTAGAAAGGGTTAAATGGTGAGGTTAGACATCAGGTTTTTAAATAGTGTGTATAGAGGTTAAGCGTTAAACATAATAAAAGTTACGTTTTAGTGTTTTATAAAGAGTGAACTGATAGAGTTTAAGTTTGCCTATGGCAAAATAGTAAATATAGACACCACAGAGTAAGACCAAGAGTTACATATACTGCATGGTGATCGTTGTACAAAACTTAGAATAAGAACGTTACCAGGATTACAGTATCCAAAAAATGGATTTAAAGGCAATCAAAAAGTCTTGCACCCCTAAAAATGGTGCTAATGAAGATGTCAACTGATGCCTCAAAAAAGAAGCCCATACACAGAAAAATTAAAATGTTATGGCTATTAGATTAAGGTGATGCAAAACATGTTTTCTTTATTGAATAAAAGTGTTTTAATTGTGTAAAAGCAGTAAAACATTACAAACATTAGGTATCACTGTAGTTGTATCAGCCTGCTGAATAAATCTAGCACGTCATTTATATTTGTCACGGGTGGTCCCGCAGCTGTGTCCCATCCGTGTCACCCTCCCCCTCCCCCCGCGCCGGGAGCGAGTGGAGCCGCGGTCCGCATGTCGGGCCCCGGGCGCACTCGCTTCCCCGAGGGCCAGGACTTACCTGGCCACGCTCATGTCTCCGTGCGGCTCTCTGCTGGCTGCCGTGCGTGCGAGCGCCCCCTAGCAGCTCTTTGAAATTTAAAGGGCTAGCGCGCCAGTAATTGGTTAATTGCTGGCCACTGGTCCTATATAAGCTTACCGCCCCGGCACTTCCGCGCCGGATCTATTGTGCCCATAGCCTATAGAGAAAGCGTTGGAAGTGTGCTCTAGTGTCTTCGGTGTTCTAACCCTCTTGATACGTTTATTGACCACGAACCTTTGCCGCCTGCCCTGAGCCTCTTGCTATGTCTATTGACCACGAACCTCTGCCGCCTGCCCTGACCTTACCGTCTGTTCACGACTTCGCCTCGATTCTGTACCACGCTCACCTTTGGCTGCCACCGCAAGCAAGTCACGTCAGTGGAAGCGACCTGTTAGACTCCCTCCGCAGCAAGTCCATCTCGCTTTGCAGCGGGCTCTGGTGAAAACTGGGACCTACTTAGACTCCGCTCCCTGGCGTGGCTTACACCATCGCTTGCGGTGGTCCAGCGGATCCACTACCGCTAATCACTACAGTTAGATCTGGCCATGGATCCCGCCAAGGTGCCTTTGCCCAGTATTGCAGACCTCACGTCCGTCATTGTTGATTCGACAGCATAAAAAATGGAATAAAAAGTGATCAAAAAGTTGTATAAACACCAACATGGTACCAATGAAAAGTACACATTATCTCGAAAAAAAAAAAAACCCTAACACGGGCTCCATATAAGAGAAAAAAAAAAAAAGTTATGGCTAAAAAAATACATTGATACATAACAGTGTTTTATGCAATGAAAACTATTTTTTTAACTGCTACAACATAAAAAAACTTTATAAATTAGGTACTATTATAATTGTATCCCTTACTGGGGTTAGTAAATTGCTGTATATATAAGGCTTTCCTGTTAATGGATGGTGCTCCACCAGACCTGATAATAAAAAAGGAGCTATTCCTTCCTTAAGAAGTAGAAAGGGTTAAATGGTGAGGTTAGAAATCAGGTTTTTAAATAGTGTGTATAGAGGTTAAGCGTTAAACATAATAAAAGTTACGTTTTAGTGTTTTATAAATAGAGAACTGATAGAGTTTAAGTTTGCCTATGGCAAAATAGTAAATATAGACACCACAGAGTAAGACCAAGAGTTACATATACTGCATGGTGATCGTTGTACAAAACTTAGAATAAGAACGTTACCAGGATTACAGTATCTTCTTCATCCTGCATCCCAAAAAAATTTATTTAAAGGCAATCAAAAAGTCTTGTACCCCTAAAAATGGTGCTAATGAAGATGTCAACTGATGCCTCAAAAAAGAAGCCCATACACAGAAAAAATTAAAATGTTATGGCTATTAGATTAAGGTGATGCAAACATTTTTCTTTATTGAATAAAAGTGTTTTAATTGTGTAAAAGCAGTAAAACATTACAAAAAATAGGTATCGCTGTAGTTGTATCAGCCTGCTGAATAAATCTAGCACGTCATTTATATTTGTCACGGGTGGTCCCGCAGCTGTGTGCCATCCGTGTCACCCCACCCCTCCCGCTCCGGGAGCGAGTGCGCCGCGTCCGCATGGGCGGGCCCCGGGGGGCGCACTCGCTTCCCCCGAGGCCAGGACTTACCTGGCCACGCTCATGTCTCCGTGCGGCTCCCCTGTTGGCCCGCCGTGCGTGCGAACGCCCCCTAGCAGCTCTTTGAAATTTAAGGGCTAGGCGCCAGTAATTGGTTAATTGCTGGCCCCCTGGCCTATTAAGCTTACCGCCCCGGCACTTCCGCCCCGGATCTTTTGTCCCCATAGCCTAAAAGGAGAAAGCGGGGAAGTGTGCTTTTAGTGTTTTGGGTTTGTTCAAAACCCTTTTTTGTTACTTTTTTTACCACAAATTTTTGCCCCCTGCCCTGACCCTCTTGTTTTGGTCTATTGACCCAAAACCTTGCCGCCTCCCCTGCCCTTAACCGTCTTTCATGACTTCGCCTCGTTTTCTGTCCACCTCCCCTTTTGGTTTGCCACCGCAAGAAAATTCAGGGTCAGTGGAAGCGACCTTTTTAACCCCCTTTCCGCACAAGCCCATCTCGTTTTGCGGGCGGGCTCTGGTAAAAAAGGGGAAACCCTACTTAGACTCCACTCCCGGCGTGGCTTACACCATCGCTTGCGGGGGTCCAGCGGATCCACTACCGGATCACTACATTTAAACCCGGGCCATGGATCCCCCCAAAGGTCCCTTTGCCCAGTTTTGCAGACCTAACCCGTCATTGCCCAGAAAGGCAGCAATTTCGCAACGGCACAGAAATTGGGGTCCCCCCGGCCGACATGGCACGACAGCTCCTCACGCCCACAGCAGCCCCCCAACCCCCGCCTGTGGTTTTTTTCTACGCCCCCCCCGTTCTGTTGGTAGGGTTGGCCCCCAAGTTTTGGGGACTTCCTCAAACCATCAAAGTTTGAAAAGGGACCCAAAGCTTTGCAGTTTTTCCCTCCCCCGGTGCCCCCCATGCACTTTCGAGCTGATGGCCGATCAGTATCCCACAGAAAGGGAAAAAAGTGGCATTCGTGGTTAGCCTTTTTTCCCGGGGGGAAGGGCCCCTGGCTTGGGCAATCCCCCTTGGGTAGAACGACCCATGACAGAAGCCCTTTTACAGGCCTTTTTCCGGAAAAATCTTTTATTTTCCCGGGGAACCAGGTGGGGGCCCTTCTGCGAAATGGAGCTCCTTTTCTTCGCCGGGGGTGACTCCCCCTTTGGGAAAAACCTTGTTTTTAAAATTTCCGAAATTCTGGCTTCGGAGTTATCCTGGAATGATTTAGCCCTTTGCACCACCTTTAAGAAGGGGTTAAACCAGCAGGGGGAAGGTTTCAAATGGGTGCAGAGACCTTCCGTCCTCTTTGAACGGGAAATCTTCCCCCTGGGCCCCTCACATAGATGTTGCTTTGGGCCCCAGAGACAAAGGAGCTCCGCCAGGAATGAAACCCTAATAAAGGGCCCCGCCCACTCCTCACTTCCACCGCGGGCCGGGAAAACGAAACACCTATGTCCCCTTGGAGAGGGGGTCCCCCGGTGCTTATTCTCCTGCTCCCGTTTTACTATGCAGGTACAGTCACAACGGGGGCTGGGCCCCTTTGTTTCAGACCCCCCGCCCCTTCCGGGTTCCCGAGTGGGGGGAACTTTTAAAACCCCTGTCCCTGGAAACTTTATATCGTTTTCCCCTGGGCCAAATGGAAAAAAAACCCTGGTGATTTCTTCAGTCCCGTGGGGAACTTTTTGAGCGACTCCATTCTGTAAAATCACCAGGCCCGGTGTCCCCCCCAGGTGGGGGGCCCCGCAGGAAGGGAAAAGTTTGCCTTTCAAGTGCTTTTCCGAGGGCTTCAAACCGGGGATCCCTCTTGCCGCTTCCATGGCTGGGAAACTGTCATGCCCCTAGCTGCTTTAAAAAACCCGGGGAGGGTTTTTTGTTGGGGGGGCCGGATTGCCAGGGCACTGCCGGTGGGTTTCCATCCCTCCCCATTATTTCCCAAAACCCTGCCAGGCCTGCCAGCCCGGGAAAACCAGGAAATTTGCTGATGTGTTTTTAGAAAAAAGGGGGCTGAGCGTGCCGCCCCAAGACCCTAGGGCTGTCCTATTGAACCTTCTCCCCGGGCCATTTCCCCCTCTTGGGAGGGTCCCATCCGTTGGGCCCTACCCGAGACTCAGGGGCCCTGTCGGCCTACATAAAAGAAAATTTGCAGAAGGGCTTTATTCGCAAGTCCTCCTTCCCCAAACTGGAGCCCTTTTTTTCTTTTTTGGGGAAAAAGGATGGTTCTCTTTCGCCCCTGCAAACGATTACCGGGGGCCCTTAAAAAAAAATCACAGGGAAGAATCGCTATCCGGGTTTTTTCTAATTTTGGAAAATCTTCGACCGGGCCCGGGGGGCCAAAGGGCTTTCGAAACTTGGGCCTGCGGGGAAACCCCATAACCTCATCCCGAAAACAAAAGGGGATGAGTGGGAAAACGGCCTTTAAAAACACTGACGGGACTTTGAAAAATTTGGGGAATTTCCTTTTGGACTATGCAACGCCCCCGCCCTCTTTCAGGAACCGCTAAGAATCTTTTTGACCCTCCTTACTCCTGTTTTTATTGTCTAAATTGGCGACATCCTGATTTTCCCGACCCATCCCGGGTTTCAGGGCGGAGGGTATGAGTCACCTTCCCCCAGCAAAAAGGTATACGCCAAGTTTGGGGAAAAAGGGCCCCTTTTTTCCCTTGGACGAAACCTTCCATTCCTGGGTTATATCGTTTCCGATAAGGGGCCTCAGATGAATCCAGCAAAGTTATCGGCCGTTCTACAGTGGCCGTGACCTGTCGGGCTTCGGGCCATACAGCGCTTCTTGGGGTTCACAAATTACTATCGGCAATTTATTCCCCATTTCTCTACATTGGTGGCACCAATCGTATCCCTCACGAAGAAGAACACTACCCCGAAACTCTGGTCACAAGCAGCCAAAAAAGGCATTTTCGGAGCTCAAGTCGGCTTTTTCCTCTGCACCCATCCTGTCTCGCCCGGATCCAGACAAACCTTTCACCTTGGAGGTGGATGCTTCTTCCGTGGGGGCAGGAGCAGTTCTCACTCAAAGAGGTGCCAAGGGCAGAACTCTCACATGTGGATTCTTCTCCAAGACCTTCTCTCCGGCGGAGAAGAATTATGCCATTGGGGACCGGGAATTGTCAGCCATCAAACTGGCTCTGGAGGAATGGCGCCACCTCCTGGAAGGAGCTCGCCATCCAATTGATGTTTACACAGATCACAAGAACCTCTTGTACCTCCAGTCGGCTCAACGCCTTAATCCTCACCAGGCCAGGTGGTCGCTATTTTTCTTGCGTTTTGATTTCCGGATTCACTTCCGCCTGGCAGAAAAAAACGTTAAGGCCGACGCCCTCTCCCGTGCCTCTGACACCATCATGGAAGATCCCTGTCCTCAGCATATTATACCCCCAGAATGTTTGGTTCATGTTGCTCCGTTGAACCTCCAACAGATCCCTCGGGGGAAGACTTATGTGCGTCTGGCTCTCTGGAGGAGGATTCTAAAATGGGGACATTGCTCCCTGGTGGCTGGGTATCCTGGCACGCGGAAAACGTATAGCTGATCTCCCACTTCTATTGGTGGCCGCCCTTGCTAGGGACTCAAAAGAATTTGTGGAAGCCTGTACTACCTGTGCCTAGGATAAGATGCCCCGTCGCAGCCCCTGGCCTTCTGCACCCCTTGCCCATGCCACAATCTCCATGGTCCCAGGTGTCGATGGATTTCATCACCGACTTTCCTCCGTCCTCCAGCAATACTGCAATTTGGGTGGTCGCAGACCGTTTTTTCAAGATAGCACACTTTGTCCCGTTGCCAGGTCTTCCGTCCGCTCCTCGACTCGCCACTCTCTTCTTCAAGCACATTTTCAGGCTCCCACGTCACATCGTCTTGAACCGTGGGGTCCAATTCGTCTCCAGGTTCTGGTGTGCCCTCTGCTCCCGGTTACAAGTAAAATTGGAACTTTTCCTAGCTTACCACCCGTAATCAACGGTTCAGGTGGAGGAGGTCAATCAACTTCTTTGGCACGTTATCTTGCCACTTCGTCTCGGCCCGTTAAGACAACTGGTCCAGTCTGTTGCCTGGGCTTGAGTTTCACATATAACTCCCTGGGACTCTGATATCGAGCTCTTCACCCTTCTACATTGTTTATGCATCCCCGCCCACCCTCCTACACCTCTGCTTTGCCTCCGAGGTTCATGCGGTGGACACCTGGTCCGGGCATGACTGCCATTTGGGAGCTGACTCGTCAGTCCCTTCAGCAAGCTATAGTCCGCATGAAGTCCCATGCGGACATATGAAGAGGAGACCGCCCCGATTTTTGTCAGGAGATAGGTGTGGCTGTTGCAAAGTACGTCCGGCTCAAGATACAAGCTATAACTAGGTCCCCGGTTTCCTAGGGTCATTTGAGGTGTTACAGCGGGATCAATCGGTGGCTATAAACTACGGGCTGCCCTCCTACATGTGGGATCCCGTATTCTTTCCATTTCTCGCTTTCTCTTGGAAAGTCGCCTCCTCCCCCTGAAGCAGGAGGCCTCCAACGTTGTTCTTCGGTTGAAAGAGATTCTGGCTATGAAGTCTATTAGAGGGAGGAGATATTTCCTCATTGATTGGCAAGGATTCGGGCCGGAGGAGAGATCTTGGGAGCCGGAGAATAACATCTTGGATGGTGACCCACTGAAGAAATTTATTTTTTCAAAAAAGAAGGGGAGGCCGAAGGGGGGAGGGGAACTGTAACGGGTGGTCCCACAGACGTGGGTCAGGCTGCGGGCACCCCCGTGTCCCATCTGTCCACCTCGCTCCGGGAGCGAGTGGCGCCACGGTCCGATTTGTTCGGTCGACAGGCGCACTCGCGTCCCCAAGGGCCAGGACTTACCTGGCCAGGCTCCTGTCTCTGTGCTGCTCTTTGCCGGCTGCCGTGTGCGCGAGCGCCCCCTAGCGCGCGTGCGCAGCAGCGCTTTGAAATTTAAAGGGTCAGCTCGCAGTAAGTGGCTAAATTGGCTGGCGCTTGGTCCTATATAAGCGTTACCGCCCCCAGGCACTTCCGCGCCGGATCTATTGTGCCCATAGCCTATAGAAAAAGCTTTTGGAATTTGTGCTTAGTATCTTCGGTGTTCTGATCCTCTTGCTACGTTTATTGACCACGAACCTCTGCCGCCTGTCTGACCTTACCGCCTGTTCACGACTTCGCCTACGCCTGACAATTCTGTACCATGCTCATCCTTGGCTGCCACCGCAAGCAAGTCACGTCAGTGGAAGCGACCTGGTAGACTCCCGCCGCACCCAATTTCCATCCGCTTTGCGGCGGGCTCTGGTGAAAACCGGGACCTACTTAGACTCCGCTCCCTGGCGTGGCTTATACCATCGCTTGCTGTGGTCCAGCGGATCCATTACCGCTGACCGCTACAATATTGCACAGTGTCAACTGTAAAAAAAAATTTAAAAACCACTAAAAGGAATGCTGTATTTTTTTTATATTGACCTCCAAAATTGTTGATGAAAAGCAATTAGAGTGTAGTATGAACCCCAAGATTGTACACATAAACATGTCAATTCATCCCTCAAAAAAAAAAACCTTAATCAGCTCCATATACAGTTAAATGTAAAAATGTATGGATGTCAGACTATGATGACATGAAAAAGCAATTTTTTTACAAACCTTCTATTGATTAAAAGTAGTAGAACATAAAAACTATACAAAATGTGTAAGTGTTCCGACCCGCTTAGTAAATCGATCATGTAATTTATACTGTACTGCATGACGAACGCTGCAAAAATGAAACCCGAAAACCAATGACATATTGCAGGAATTTTTTTCCCATTTTCACGACCCAATGCTAAAAAACACTGTGATAAACTTGTGGGCCCAAAATGCAACCATACACCTCTAGTTTCCTGAGTGATGTTTAATCCAAAATAGGGTGACTTCTGCATGGTTTCACCTGTTCTAGTACTTTGGGTGCTTTGCAAATGAGACATAGCACCCACTAAACTCTGTGTTTCAAAAGCCAAATAGCACTCCCTCCCTTGTACACCCTGCCATGCCCCCAAACAGCAGTTTATACCAACACATATGGTATTGCCGAACTTGGAAGAAATTGCGTAATACATTTTGGGGTGCTTTTTTTTCAGGATCCTTTGTGAAAATGAAACATTTTCAGCTAAAACATATTATTAAAAAATGTATATTTTTTTTATTTTTACCGCCTAATACTAAATAAATTTGTGAGACACCTGAGGGGTCAATATACTCACTACATCACTGGATATATTCCTTAAGCGGTGTAGGTTCCAAAATGAGGCTTGTGGTTAAGTCAAATAGTGCACCAGTTCCACATGGAATATCTCTAAAAACGGCAGAATTGGAGGAATAAAAATAGATTTGTGTTTCCCTGATAACTTCTATTGTGTTTCAATAAACAATGGATACAAATTTAACATCAGCAGAATAAGTAAAATTCCTACGTACTGTTTTGAAAATTTTAGGGTTTAGTTTCTTAGATGGAGTCATTTACGTGGGTGTCTAACATACAGGCCCCTTTGATCCCTGTCAGAATTGGACTGGTCCATAAAAAAAAATCTGTGGTGTAAATTTTCTTGAAAATGTGAAAAATTGCTACTACATTTATAAGCCACTTATTATAAAAGAATTAAAAAGACATTACAAAAATTATACAGTAAACATATAGTAGATGCTAGTTATAAATTATTTGTGTGATATAACTGTCATGCTAAAAATGTTAAACTTTGAAAATGGCAAATTTTTCTGAATTTTGTACGACATTTTAATATTTTCCACAAATAAACAAGAATTGTGTGTACCAAAGTTTGTCACTAACTTAAAACACAATGTATCTAAAGAAAACAATCTATGAATCACATGGATAGGTAAAAGGATCAAAAAGTTATTCCCACATAAAGTGATACTTGTCAGATTTAAAAAATGGGGCTCTGTCACAGAGGTCAAAACTGGCTGTGTTCTTAAGGGGTTTAATTATGGCTGAAAGTCTCAGAAAAGCAGAAAGCACATGAGGAGTCAGTTTGTAAAAGAACCACATTTTTTTTTTGTCACATTCATTCTTTTTTCCCCGACTTCCAAGAACCATAACTTTTTTCCCATCGTTATAGAAATATGAGGGTTTATTTTTTACTGGACAAAATATGCTTTATAATGGTTCCATTGACTGTACCAATTAATGTACTAAGTGGGGTGGAATGTAAAAAAATCCAAAACATATTTTTGCAGTTGTTTTGTTCTTATGTCGTTCACTCTTTGGTATAAATGATGTTATCTGTATTCCACAGTTCAATAAGATTCCATTGATACTAAATATGTAGCATGTCCGTTATGTTTTAGTATTTTTTTAAAAATTCTCTACTTTTTACATTTGTGCTGCAGCACTATATTTTTCAGCCAATAACTTTTTAGCTTTTCCTCTCATAGACTTGAGGGCAGAAGTGGAATTTTTATTGATACCATTTTGAGTTACATGCGACTTTGTGATCAATTTAGTTTCCATTTTTTTGGTGTCCCAGAATGATTTATTTTCTTTTATGGTGTGTATCGTAATGGATAAATTATGTTATATTTTAATAGATTGGACTTGTATGGACTTGACAATACCAATTATGTGTACCTTATTAATTTTTTTATTTGTAAAATAGCAAAAGGTGAGTGTTTTAAACTTTAAACTATTTTTAGGATTTTTAACTAGATGCCGCAGCTGCAATTGTTGCTGTGTCTACATGGTCAAAGACCATGTTACCGATGGATGTTAGCTTTATCTAACATTTTACAAGCAAGGTAACAAGAAGACAGTAAAGTAAAATGTGTCATCTTAGAAAACAGATCTACAACTAACCTAATTACTGTATAGTCCAAAAAGGACTTTCCAACTAGAAAGGTTAGTGATAAAGTCCATGTGTTTTCAAGGAAAATCTGAAACTGGCAAAGATTGTAAGAGACCAGTTGGGGCTTTGGTGAGGAACCTTGTCCTACCAGCATGGATATTATGCCATTCCATTGATACTATATTAAAATATCACTTCTATTTTGTATTGACTAAAATAATTTATACCTTTGATATTGCAAAAACTTCAGATACAAAGTTAAAGGGTAGTAGTAGGAAGGATTTTCAACATAGTTTTATTACAAAATATAACATTGAATATAATGCAATTTGCCAAATTTTAAATAAACATTGGCATATTCTCAAAAGTGATCCTTTTTAAGGAATGATATCCCTGATAATCCGCCTATTATTTTTAAGAGGGCAACTACATTAAAAGAGATGGTGGCTCCAAGCAGAATACAGAAAGATTATAATGAAAAAGGGTCTTTAAGAATCAAAGTAAGAAAGTTTCAAGTAAAGGTTGTAATAAAGTAAGATGTTTAATATGTCCTATTATAAAACATAATACCTTATATAAATCAACAAAAACTGGAAAAGAATTTCCTTTAAAATATAATCTAACTTGTGAAGATTTTATTGTGGTTTAGCTACTTGAATGCCCCTGTAAACTACAATATGTGGGGCGAACGACACTGCAATTAAGAGAGAGGATCAATAGTCATAGACATAATATTAAAAAGGATTACCTCCTTCATAGTGTATCAAAACATTTTTCTCTAAAACAAAACTCAGATCCCACTTTATTAAGTGTCATACCTATAGATTTTATTTCAATAGATAAAAGAAATAGTATAGAAGCCCTTAATCAAAATTAGATGTTCTGGATATTCACATCCAGTCACTTACTCCGGTGGGCTTAAATGAAGTTACAGAGCTAATTAGGGTGTAAGGATGGGACTGCAGATTTTAAATCATGCCCAGAGTGTTTTTCGCTAGGGCAGCCACAGTAGTTACTGTTTACATCTTGTCATGTCAGGTGTTTTTATTGGAGAAGCCGGACAACACTTCTTTTATGAGTAATATGATTAACAAAATTTTGCATATTTATTCAATTGTTATATAGTGTTTATTATGATTTACATAATTATTCATATTTATTCATTTGTTATATAGTGTTTATTTTGGAGATGTGTGAATTTTATTCCGGAGTTTCAAGTTGAAATCTAGAGAAGTTGTAATATGATCGGTGATTGGGACATTTAGCTGTCAATTATGTGGAGTGTCTGTCTCAAATACGAGTAATTTTCTTTGAAAAGTTTAGACCTGATGAAGTGTCTGGATGTAGACACGAAACGCGTTGTTTTAAACAAATAAACATACTTTTATTCAACTTGAAGGCCTGTACTGTGATCACTGGAAAAGAATACTTCGGTCTGTAGTCAAACCGAAGGGGACTGGTACCACCAACCTCATAATGGAAGCTTGATTCTACTCTACGCAATTCTGGAGTCTTTCCTTTCACGGAGGAACAAGCGGGAGATTCTCAGTACGAGACTTGCAGTAAGCCAGCAGTCTTCCATGTTGAAGAGTTGTGCCTCTGGTTCTAATTGCACAACTAAATCAGGTGAGCGCTTTTAACTAGCGTTGGTTTAGATTTTACTTTGAAGGTTTTACACGAAGAGCGCCCTGCTCTGTCTCCTTTTTTCTTTTAGTTTATCTATTTTCTCACATCAGACGCCTTCTCAAGGCATGCCTGATGCCTTGAAGAAGCATCTAAAGATGTGTAACGGCCGTAGGCTGAGTCAGTGTCTCTCCCTGTCCATGTGCCTGTGTTATTGAAACGCTGAATAAAAATTAACGGAAAAAGAATGGGTGAGTACCGCTACTTCTCTTATATTGTGCATTGATTTGAACTTTCTGTTTGTGACAAAGCACCACCGGTTTCTCTACTAAACATATCTGTAGATCAGACAAACATACCATTTGAATGAATATTGGACTGGTGCCAATCTGCATCTTTATTGAATTTCTATATCTATATAGCCATAGGAGGACTACAGGTTCCAGGATGGTAGCAAACAGGTACAGCAGCAGATAACAGCAGATCATAGTGGACTGATGCAATGGCAGAAATACAACAGGTACAACTGGACAGGTGCAACAGCAGGAACAACAGGAATAAACAGGTGCAAGATTAGCAGGTAACGGTAGCCAGGAGGTCAGGAGCTCTGATGGACTAAACTAACTGACATCAGGAATCTTAGGGGTTAACTCTGGAACAGCAGAACCCAGAGGCAGGTGAAGAGCTCTTATGAATAACACAATGAACTGACAATGGAGCAAGGACAGGAAGTTCCTTATATCAAAGAAGGTTAAAGGTCACTGGCCAGGTAATTAGGATGCTGTCCCTTTAAATAACAGAGCAGAGCCGTGTTCGCCCTAAAGAGCGAGGCACGGGTTGGTGAATACTAAGTGTCAGAGGGCACCGCCAGCGGCACGTATGCTTGTAGCAGCAGGGACACAGGAACCAGGACAGGAAAGCATTCTAGCAGCAGGAACACAGGCCACCGCAGCCCCCCACTATGGAGCTGCGGGGACCATGGCGTGAACCGTGACAACTGGTAGGTTTAAACTGTAATCTACAATAAATTATAATACATAAAACTAAAATTATTGCATGAGTTATCCACCAACTTACGTAATTGAACGGTAACATTTTTAATTACAAATTTTTAAGCAGTAATAGCAGTATGTGTCACGAAAGAGAAGATTCTGAAGTTTAACCAGAGGGTCCCCACTTAGAAATGCTTAAACTTTTTTTATGCCCCATATTTTTTATTGGTATGTAGCTATTTCTGCCTGAGGAATTGGGACTGTGATGCCTGATTATTGAAATATGCCATTAAAAGTGTTTTTCCTATCTTATTAAGTAATGGCACATTGCAAGTATATTCCATCACTTCATGGTCAGTAGTGCTCTATAATTTTGGACCCACACTGATCTTGAGAATGAAGGAGCAATAACAATGACTTACCACTGTATCCCTCCCTAAGTTTTCCCTACACATTGTCACACCAGCCACTTGCTGTGCAGGAAATTCTGTACAGTTAAAAGTCCCAAGACACTCTTTTATTTCAGAAGTGAAAGGGAAAATAACTTATTTGCATATCTCAGCAAGAAATGAGACAGAAGGAGCCTATCTTTTAGGCTATGTCTGGTATATGCCTATAATTTTTAAAAGGCATCATTTTGGATTAAGAGTAAGTTTTTCCAATGGGAAAGTGGTCATGTAGCATAACAAAGAAGACCAGAATTGTTGCAGATATTGATTGCCACAATCAGATTTGCAA
The DNA here is from genome assembly GCA_025379985.1 of Phyllomedusa bahiana. Classification (NCBI taxonomy): domain Eukaryota; kingdom Metazoa; phylum Chordata; class Amphibia; order Anura; family Hylidae; genus Phyllomedusa; species Phyllomedusa bahiana. The sequence continues at coordinate 5,928 of JAODAL010008687.1, read as the reverse complement.
TATAGTTACATTGTTACATAGTATGGTTGAAAAAAGACATTTGCCCATCATGTTCAAGCAAAGGTTGGGAAAAATGTGGATGAAGGGAAGGAGATAGGTAGTTTTTTTTTAAACTTAATTTGCCCTACTGATGAAGACTTTAGAACATACAAGGCAAGAAGATTTCATTCCTGATCACGAAGTTACCATTAGACTGAATCCAGATCTTTTATACAGTTACATAAGTGTTAGTATTATTTAGTATTAAGTGGTTATCTAAGCCTTATTTCTTCTGGTTCAAAAATTATCAATACACAAAGTTCTCATGATGGTGCATAATGATTGGCTCTAGTGCCATCAACGCTGTGATTAGCACCAGGGACAACACATTGAACATATCAAATAGCTGTTGCTGCAACTTTCTGTCTTGAAAAAACCCAAAAAAATTCCCAAACCCTTAATGTGGCAATTGATTTTTGAGACAATTTTGGTCTTCTATTAAAATGCCACTTTAAACCCCTTTGGGAAAAAATCTTCCCCCTTTTAAACCAAAATTTTTTCAAGAGGGCTGCCACGTTCCAGGCATAGCCTAAAAGATAGGTCCCCTTGCCCATTACTTGCTGCAAAATTATTGAGGTATGCCATTTTCCTTTTTATTTCTGAAAAAAAAGGGTGTCCTGGGACTTCTGACTCACCCTGTAGTATCACCTTAATAAACAAGAATTGCAACCATATATGGATGTAGTAATTCAAGATTAATTTCCCTGATTTTAAAACTTCCACAAAATTGTTTTTAAAATTTTGTTATTTTCTTTTTTTTTTTTTGTTTTGTTTTTTAAATTATTGTTGAGCAAATTATTATGGGACAAATTTGGAAATGGGCCCCAGTTTTTTAATGTTGTTTCCAAAATTTTTTTAGTTCAATGCAAAATTTAGGTTAAAATTGTGCACCCCAATCTATTAAGATCGCGCCTTTTGGGCCCTTTTCCCTTTTTTTTGGGCCAAAAAAATCAGCTTACAGAATAGAGCAGGGGGGGGGGAAAAAAAAAGATGTGTGTGGACGTCATGACAGGGAGGGTGTTGGTTGCGTTTGGGGGCGGGAAAAAATACATGCCCCTTCGTTTTTCATAGAACAGTTGTTTCCTGTTCAGCCTCAGTGTCTCTCACGTCTCAGAGAAAAAGACGGGGCGCTCTGCTTGTGCCCCAAACAGCTCAACGGAAATTATTCTTTTTTTTTCACAGAGAAACCTCAAACTATTGGCTTTTGACCCTTCCCAATTCAGTTAGATTAAGTTTGGGAAGTTTTTTTTTTTGTATTTAAAGGTGGGAAAATTTTTTAAAAGGGAGCATCTACCGCTGTAAAGCACAGGGGGGAAGGGGGGGGGGGGGCGCGGGGCGAACACAGAAAAAGCTCTAAAAAAAAAATGGATAAAGTTCCCCAAGACTTAGTGAAAGAAAATTGTCACTGCAAATAGCTTTATTATTAACCGTTTTTTTATTGAAAAAATTTCCTGGAAAATTTGGGCACCCTGAATTTTATGGGTTTAAAACACTTTTCTTGTTTTCTGAAAGGTCCCTTTGAAGGTACAAAACTCCATTTTTTTTTATCAAAATAAAATTTTAAAGGGGGGTTTTTCTTTTAAATTTTTTCCCCTTTCCCAAACCTTTGTTGATTTTTCCACCTTCATTTAAAATTTTAACCGGCAATTTTAGTGCACCCAGGTGAATTTGGGAAAGGTCCCAAAAAAAATTTTCCTTGTATTATACAAAAACAAAAAGTTTTCGTTTTTTTTGCACTTTTGCCCACCCAGTTTTGGGTTGGGGGGACACCTTCCCAACTTAAATCTAAACCCCACCCAAATTTTACAGTCCCCAAAAGGGTTTAATTTGAAAGGTGCCAAAAATATCTTGTTTTAATACAATTTAAAAAAAAGATACTTTTTTTTTTTGACTTTGGCGCACACAGCTTTGTTCTTTGGAGGCAGTTTTGGCATTTTAAATCTGAATCCAGAAATTTTAAAGTCACCACGGGTTGAATTGAAAGGTGCCAAAAAAAACTTGAATTATACAATACAAAACAGATGATGTTTTTTGCCCTTTGGGGCACTACAGCTTTTTTTCCATCGGGCAGCTTGCTTTTTAAATCTGAATCCAGCAAATTTTATTTCCCACACGGGTTGAATTAAAAGGTCCCAAAAATATTTTGGGTTTTTAATACGAATACATAACGTTTACGGTTTTTTGACTTTGGCCACTAAGCTATGTTAAATTGAGGTAGTTGCATTTTAAATTGAATCCAGAAATTTTATATCCCCACGGGTTTAATTGAAAGGTGCCAAAAAAATATTTTTGTATTATACGAATACAAAAACAAAATACGGGGTTTTTTTAAACTTTGGCCCCTTTTCAGTTTTTGGTTCATTGGGGGCCGTTGCACTTAAATTTGAATCCTCAAATTTTTTTAAGTCACCACAGGTGAATTAAAAGGTTTGCCAAAAATATTTTGTTTTATAGGGAATAACATAACAGATACGTTTTTTTTGGGACTTTTGCCACTACAGCTATTTTTCCCATTGGGGAAAGCTTTAACTTAAAATTCTGAACCCAAAAATTTTTTATAGTCACCGGCGGGTTTAATTGAAATGCCAAAAATATTTTGGGTATTAACAATTAATAACAGTTACGTTTTTTTTTTGATTTTTGGGGGGCACTACCTTTTTTCATTTGAGGAACTTGCACTTAAAATTTAAATAAAAGCAATTTTATAGTCCCCCAAAGGGTAAAATTGAAAAGGTCCCAAAAAAATATTTTTTATTATACGAATACTAACGGGATACGGGTTTTTTGATTTTGGGCGCATTTACAGCTTTGTTTCATTGAGGCAGCTTGCATTTAAAAATTTGAAAAACAGCTTTTTTTTAAAGTCACCACAGGGGGAATTGATAGGTCCCAAAAATACCTTGTATTATCCAATACATTTCAGATACGGGGTCTTTTCATTTTGGCGCATGCCAGCTTTGTTGTAGATTTTTTTTGCAGTTAAAATTTAAAAACCAGAAATTTTTTTAATGACCACAGGTAAATTTGGGTTGGGTTTGAAAAATACCTTTTTTTTTTTTCCAATTAAATTTCAAAACCGTGTTTTTTCATTTTGGGCGGGCCCCAGCTTTTTTTGAAAGTTCAAATTTTGCAGTTAAATTTGAATCCACCCAAATTTTTGTAGCCCCAAGGTTGATAGGTCCCAAAAAAATTTCCTTTTTTTATCAGTATATTTTTTCAGATATGTTTTTTTTTTATTTTTGGCGCGGGCCCTTGTTGATAGAGCCACTTGGGAAATTTAAAAATTTAACCAGAAAATTTGTAGCCCCACCACGGGTTGTACTGATGGGTGTAAAAAAAAATCCCTTTTTTAAAATAAAAAATTTACTTTTTCAGACAGGTTTTTTTTCACTTTTGGTCAGTCAAGCTTTGTTGATAGTTTCTACTTTGAAATTTTTGGGTTTCGATTTTGGGGGGTTTGAGAATAGCTGGAATTTTTCCGTCTTTGATTAAGGAAAACTTTCCAAAACTCTTTTTCCCTACCTTCTCAAATTTTTTTTATTTCCTGAAAATGGAGCGAAAAACAGGTGGTAAGCGAGCAAAGAGGGGGGTAGGACCATGGAGGTTTTAAAGGGAAAAGAGAAAGGGGCTTCCTTCCAGTGCTGGCGAAAAACAAAGCATGCCAGCGGATTTTTCGTTGCAGGGCCGGCAGGCCTGTCATCGCTGGGTCAGGGGCCCTGTTTTAATTTCCCTAACGAACAGCGTCCCCCAATCGTCCGTCAGGGGGTTAATGCAAACCCCGCAAACGCAGGGCTTACCCTCCTCGTTTCCCCCCAGTCACGGGCCCCAAATTTTCGTCTTTAGCATCCCAGAAACCGTCCCAAAATGAGGCAGCCCCCAAATGGTTTAACTCGTTTTAACCCCCCCACTGGGGAAAAATCCATTTTTTGAAGACCCCCTTTGATGACAAAATGCGGTTTGGGGGCAGAAGGCATGTTAAAAGATTTAAGAGGGCCAAAGAGGATGATTTTCTCTGCTCTGACGGGGAAATTTATGAGGGCCCTCAGGGGGAGGAGGGAAGGGAAGGGCCGGGCAATCGGCAAAAATCCCGGGCGGGCGGGAAAGCCTTGCATCCCTCTTGCTTTTCAGCCCCCCAACTCCTGGGTGCGAAAGGGCAGGGAATTTGTGGGTTTAGCGATTTTTTCAAAAAGTTGAAATTTGGCAGGGTTTTTTTGGGTGATCGAAATTTTCCCGATCATGCGATAATTAAGGTTAAAAAATCTGAGCATCATCTATTAAGTTTCGCGCCTTTTTCGGCTTTTTCCTTTTAAATTTTGGCGGCCAGCAAATCAGATTAAGAATAAGAGGGTGGATGTTTTTGTGGGGACGTTCATGACGGGGATGTGTATTGGCGGGAAAAATCACATGACCCCCTTTTTACATAAAGAAAAGTTTTTTCCTTTTTTAAACCCTTTCGGGGTTCTCTCAGGGCTAATAGGGATAGGACCTGTGCCTGCCTGGGGGCCAAAAAGTTTCCAGCGAAATTTTTTAGTCTTATTTTTTGCGGGGGAGAACCCATTATTAACTGTGACCCTTTCCCAATTTTTAGTTATTTTTAGAGTTTTTAAAAGATTTTTTGTAGTTAGCTAGAAAATTTTAAAAAGCAGAATTTTATCGCTGAAAATTTCCGGCGGGGGGAAGAAAAGGGGGGGGCCCCCGTGGGCGGAACACAAAACAAGCTTTTTCTTTTAAAAACCGGGATAAAGTTCCCCAAAGGGCCCTTAGTGTAAACATTGAAAGTGGAATATTTTTTTATTATTAACATTTTCCCTATTGAAAATATTTCCTGGATTTTTGGGGCCCCTCCTGAAATTTCCCACTCACCCCCATTTTTTTGGGGGTACACCATGCTAGTAAGGGGTTGGACCCCCTTTTGCCTTCAAACGGGCCCTTTACCCTTCGGGAATAGTTTTCAAAAAAGGGTTTTGGGCAACGATGAAATTTGGGGGTACCAAGGGGCCCAAAGAGTGCCAAAAAAATTTATTCCAAACACCAAGGGACACCACCCCCCACCCCACCTGAACCGTGATAAAAGGGGCAGGGGGGGACCCATGCTTTCATGTTTTTGGGAGGGGCCAAAAATTTCGACCCCTCCCCATCCGAAATGTCCCCAGCAGAAATCGAGATCATCAACCAGGCAATTTTTTTCCAATCTTCTACTTTTCCAATTTCGATGGCGGGGGAAAATTTGGGAGCCTTTTTCCCCTTTTTCTTAGCTAAAAGGGAGGGGCCCACCCGGGGGTGGTCTTTCTGCTGTGTGGGCCCATCTGCCTCAAATTTTCGCCTTCCCTGTGGTTCAGAGATGCTCTTCTCCCTCCCTTTGGGTTTGGGGTTAACGGGGGGCTTTTTGAGTCACTTTTTGCCCTTTCCCTTTTCAGCGGGAACCAATTCGGGCCCCATTCCCCTTTTGAACCCCCGGGGAAATCAAAAAGGTTTTTCCGCCCACAGGACTCCCCGCTAAATGGATGTTTTTTTCTTTTTCGGACCATTCCTGAAAACCCAAAAGAGGGTTTGTGCGAAAAAACCCAGGAGATCAGCAGTTTCTAAAAAAACTCAGCCCCACCCCTTCTGGAAACCAAAACCATCCCCCGTTTAAAAGGGCACTCAAATCCCTTTCTTCCCCATACTGATGCTTTTTTTGAAACTCCAGGGGGAATTTTTCTTGACCATGCCTACACCCAAATGCATTTGAGTTGCCCCATGGGGATTGGCTGTTTAAAATTTTAAGGGGTTAACGAGCATTTGGACTGGTTTTTCCCCTAAAAAAATTTCCCCCGGGGTGAGTGAAATTTTGGATACACTTTCATTTCTAAAAAAACTTCAGGTCTCTTTGTTAGCTGCAAAACCCCA